>SNQJ01S0007852.1:13801-49745 GCA_010110895.2 Picea sitchensis | reverse complement strand
AAACCCCAGATTGCCAGGGACGTCTCCCTTGGGCTTAGCCACCCTAAATAGAAAGGACCTCCCCATTGTGGTGACATTGGGTGGGGTAGGTCCCTGTTATGCCAGTTTGACCCCTATCCTTTAGTGTATGACCTAAACTACAAACTGCACGATAACAATTTTAATTCTGATTGCAGGAAATATCACTATGAATATCGAGCAAAATTAGCTGTGTAACTTCGCTGAGGAATCTGAGAGAAACTGGGTTTGAATATCAACAAGGTGATGAAGGATATCAAACTGCCTGAGTTCGGCACACCCGACGATTTCATCGACTTGCATGACATGGTCGAATCGCATGCCAAGAAAGATTCTTCATGGGCCGAAAGACTGGCAAAGGTGACCGACAAAGCGATGGGACAGGTGCAACAATTTTTGGAACATCCAATTAGCGCTTGGGCTATGCTTCAATAGTTAAGTACTGGTCTGGTTAAATATCGGGCGTATGCAGTGGAGATCAGAGCATTTTACAAACTCCCGATGGAGCAACACATATTTCCATACACCCAAACCTGCGAGGAGTTATTCATCAGTTGGTCAGATTATGAGAAAAGTCACCTTTTCAAGTGATATCTTGAGTTGATTGTTAGAAAACCTGTTAGAAGAGAATGTCATGTGGAGAATTTTGTTTACTTATCTACACTTAGCCATTATTTTCAGTTGAATTTTATGTTATAAATAAGAGAATCAACCAATTAGTTAAGGGTCGATGATTGTTGCAAGAAACTCTCTTTTTTGTTTTGTTAAGAATTATTTTTGAGCTAACTTTAATAAAGAAGTTCTTCTAGACAAGAGACAAGTTATATTTTCATGAAATGTGTGTGTGATTGGACATGGAGAAGAACTATTTCCTATCTTGTCTCATGAATGGATGTTGTAATGAGTAAGAGCTATTGAATCTATTGTTAAGTTATCTGATGCAATGTTTTACAACTCTTTTATTTAATGATGAAGATGAATCGTTGTGTTATCATGCCATAGATGATTAGTGTAGGTGAAATATTTTTCTTTCTATTATCTTATCACATATGTGTTTTCTTTTTGATAATTAGTATCTCATACAATAATTGGATGCTCACACGGTTAACATATTAGTACTAGGCCTGTGCTATAGAATTGTCGTTTGAATTCTTGAGTAGTGGGTTATCCCAAGCTCAACCTCTTCTCCAGTATTGTAGAAACTTTTCCCATTTTGTTGCCAAGTTGTTTTATACTAGCTTACAATCTTCTATCGGTCCCACGTAAGAGAAAATACAAAAAAGAGAAATTCCAAACTAAAGGAGACATCTTCGCAAGAAAATGTAAAGCCCATAGATTAATTGGTCGGATCGCAAGATCTGAAGAACCATTTCACCATTAATTTTTGCAGAGTCTAATTGAGCCTCAGTGGAGGGTTTGGGTCCTGCTATTGAATTAAATGGATTTAGGACCCATCAATAGAATTGATGCTAGAATGAGGGTCTGAGAATGAATGGATGAATACATATTTCACATAATATTTCAGACAACTTGTAGATTCAAAAACACTTGCATGCATGGCTAGTCATTCCCAAGATCGCCCACACACGTTGAGTACTCTTGAAATGCATAACTCACCATAGCCCAAGGAATAAAAATTGTACCCTGAAATACCTTACACTGTCTCTCACGAGGAATTAAATAAATTCAGAAGAATCACAAGAGCATACACCCGACAGATCAGTGCATTGTCCTTAGCTCCAATACTTCCTCAAAGAAAACAAGTAAGAAGACCAGTGGTTAATACTCCCAACGAGGTTTTTATGCACACATTAGAAGACCTAACAGATCTTTCAATCATCGAAATCGAAGATCCTCTTAACATGATCCCTGAAATGCTAGTCGACGACGTCTCTGAACCGGAAATTTTTTTGGAAGAGGAGGAGTTTAACTCATAATTTGAAGATATGGAGGACAAAAACAACCATAATGAAGAAAGGGGAAACCCACCACTGAAAAATCAACCCTGGTTGGCCAAATATGCTTTGGCCCTCCCGGGACCAGTCCATAACCTTCCCTGACATCCATAAAATTTACTTCCTAAGTTCGACCCAGAAACCTAAGGGTTGCTTGAAGATCATATCAAGAAATTTATACTAGTGATCAGACTTATGAACATCCAACATGAAGATGTAGTTCACAGGTTGTTCCCCTACACGTTTGAGAAATCAACCTCCACATGGTATTTTAACCTACCTGTAGGATCCATAACTAGTTGGACAAAGTTTTAGAAGGATTTTTTACACAAATTTTCCAAAGAAACCACTATATGAGCTCTAATGGTTGAATTGTTCACAACCACCATGAGTTCAAAATAAAAGGTTAAATATTTCAATTAAAGATTCACAATCATCTTAAACAAATTCTATCCTGAAGCCAAACCAACTCAGGAGTTGAAAATCAAAGTTTCTGTTAATTCTCTCCTAGCTTCTATTTCCATGTTCGTGAAAAGGGATGCCAAACGAACCCTGGCTGAGAATTTTGAAGAAGCCAAAATGATAGAATTCTAGATGAAAGGGTGTAAAGAAGGCCATGTCTCTTTAGTTAAGAAATACGTTCAACCCCCTCCCAGGAGAGGACTCCTCCTAACTAGACCACCAGGGAAACAAGAAGAACAAACGTCCGACAAGGGTAATGGAGACATAGAAGATCTACAATGCATGGTTAATAAATTATCAAACAAGATCATAGACATGAAGAGAAAAGAAGGGGAAGGAAACCAAGTCCAAAGGCCCTATAAGCCTTTCTTTGAAAGGAACCCACCATTCAAAGAAATTGAACCTCCCCCAACTAAATTGAATATCGATCTAGGGAATGTCACATCTGATTCTTTATGTACTTATCATTAGGAAAACCAATCTGAAAGAGATTTCCCTCAATGGGTGCATGCCATGAATTTTATAACTAATCGGTTTATAGATGAAGTCTCCTTGACTGAACAACCAAGAAGTTTAGTTATCAATGTTGTTGACCAGGAAGAGATTGATCCACCAGAAGATTCAACCATGTTGATATGGGATCCTAACCTAATTATGTCTTCCGATGACCTATTTCAGGTTCAAGAACCACCCACAGAGGTCTCATTTTTGCAAATGAGAAGTAAAGGTCCTCCTGACTCAAAGGATCCTACTATCACTCAAACATCAGGGGAAAGGTCAACTCCCAATCACCCGAAAGCACATTTTTCTCCCCGTAAGAACCCTATTATCATCCACACTCGAGAATCGCCCAAACTGGAATACAACATAGTTGAATATCTAAAGAAGTTGAATGATAATATATCGGTTATGGACACATGTAGAATCCCTCAACAAAAATACATTCTTCTACAAGCTTTGAAATCAGTAGAAAACCCACCAACAAGCAATGAACAACAAAGAAATCTAACTTCCACAGATCTAGTAAATAAACCAACTGTGGATACCTCCTCAGAAGATAAGAAGGGAAAACCCTCTGTCTCACCATTCCTTTTGACATTTGAAGTTTTCAACAGGAACCTCCATAATTGTTTGGTCAATTTAGGAGCATCGTCTAACATTATGCCACTTTATATATGTAAAAAACTAAATGCACTCCCTCTCAAGAGTGATAAACATGTGATACAACTAGACAGAACCCAGGTCAAATTCATGGGGGAACTCAGAGATGTAATGATTAGGATAGTGACATATCCTAAGTTTGTGCAAGTGATTGACATCATTGTAGTAGATATCCCATAGGCCTATGGGTTATTACTAAGTTGAGATTGGTCTGAGAAGTTAAACGGGTACTTTAGTATAGACTGAGAACACCTTTGACTACCACTGAAGAGAGACAAGAATATGATCATAATAGATAGGGAGAGATATCTGAAACATACGGTCACTGATCTAAAAACCCTAAACAAACCCTCATCGACAGATTTCCCTGTGCTAAGAAATTATTCCTGTGATTCCTTTTTCAGGAGATTCTCCCCTCTTCCATCTGATGTCCCTCTCACTTAGAACTCTGAAAGGGTTTTTCAAGTGAAATCGCCAATACCGATAAAGGAAACCCTTTTTCGTCAAGAACCTCTGCTAGAAATTAACAAACAAAATATAAGAGGGAAATAAAGTAATAAGAAGGAAGAAACAATTAACTTTCTCTCACAGATCTGGAACATATATTTTGATGGATCTAAATCATAGGAAGGATTAGGAGCAGCGTGCATCCTCATTGATCCAAAAGGTAAACGTAATTTCATATCTTGTAGACTATAATTCGAATGCACAAATAACATTGCCGAGTATGAAGCTCTAGTACAAGGGCTAAAGAAATCCAGATAGTTAAATGTCAAAGAATTGAAGGTTTTGGAGACTCCAAAATTATCGTTAGACAAGAAATACTATACATTTCAATTCCCCGCACCTAAAGAATTATCAATAGGAAGTTCATAGGTTAATAGATCATTTTGAAGATTTCAATATTACAGTGATCCCCAGAGAAAATAACATTCTTGTTGATTCCTTGGACACATCTGCTTCAAGGCTGTCAACTCTAGAAGATTATGAAGCCTCCTAATTCACTGTGGAACTACTCTACAAACCATCGGTGCCCAAGAATATTTCTAATTGGAAATTCTTTGAAGGGGATGAACATATCATAAACTTTCTAACTAAACAATATAACTTCAAAGACTTGGCTATTGACGATGAAGTATTCCAGGACCAATCAACAAGAACGGATTCTTGGACAGGTCAACCTATTGACAAATTTAAGTCTCTTACAATCCTGAAAGGGATAGCTAATTTGGAAAATATTTTTGACTTGAAGGAACAATTTAAGGGGCCTAAAAATGCAAAGACCGGTAGCTCCTGTCCCCTGCATGAAACTATAAATATCAGAACCCTGAAAAACCCAAAGAATGTGAATCTCAGCAAGACTATATCTAAAGAGGAAAGAAAGTCTTATCTCAAACTCTTCAAACAATATCAAGATGTCTTTGCATGGTCCTACCAAGATCTAAAAACTTATGACACCCGTATCATTCAACGCACTATTCTATTAAAACCTGAAGTGAAACCCTTCCAACAGAAGCTCTGAAAGTATCACCCATCCTTGGAACCTCTCATGTATCAGGAATTGAAGAAACGTTTATATGACAAAATCATCTTCCAGGTTAGGCATTCTGTGTGGGTAGGAAATCTGGTTCTTGTGAGGAAAATGTTTGGAGAAATCAATTTATGCATAGATTTTAAGAACCTCAACAGAGCTTCAGAAAAAAAAAATTATCCAATCCCACTAATGGAGAAACTCCTACAGATTGTGTCTGGCTCAATGATCTGGTCTCTACTGGATGGTTTCTCAGGTTACAACCAAGTCCTGGTTTCAGAGGAAGATCGTTTCAAAACTACCTTCTGAACCAAGTGGGGAACCTTCACTTATAAACGCATGCCAACACAAGGGCAACCTTCCAAAGGGCCATGGACGTATCATTTCAGGGACTAATCAACAAGTGTGTGTTAGTGTATCTAGACGACCTAACTGTGTATTCAAAGAATAGAGAAGAGCATATCGAGCACTTAACTCAGATTTTTGAAAGGTGTAGGAGATACGGTATATCCGTATATCCTAAGAAAACTATTTTTGGCATCGAGGGAGGTAAGCTGCTAGGCCACATTATATCTCAAGCAGAAATTCGCATAGAAACATAAAGAATTAAGGCCATATCTCAACTCCCATTGCCTCACAACAAGAAAACTATGCAGTCTTTTTTTGGACAAATCAATTTTGTGAGGAAATTCACTCCCGATTTCATGGAAACTATCAAACCATTACAAAATATGATTCGTAGATATGTCAAATTTAAATGGGATGTTGAACGAAAGGATGCTTTCAAAAACATCAGAACTATTATATCTCAATCCCCTATGTTACTAAGTCTTGATTTCAATAAATATTTCTTCCTCTATACTTTCGCCTCTGACCAATCGTTAGCTGCGGTATTGACTTAGAAGGATCATGACAACATCAAGGCCCCAGTGTCATTCATGGGAACTAACCTCCAAGGAGCCTAACTAAATTATCCTATCATAGATAAACATAATTATGCATTTTATAAATAGGTAAAACACTTCAGGTCTTACATCCTCAAGAACCACACCAAAGTAATTGTTCCTCACCCTACGGTCTGATCCTTATCCACCCAACTAGAGATGGGGGAAATAAGAGGGAACTAGATGGCAGTAGTTCAAAAATTTGATCTAGATATAAAACCTGCCAAACTATTTAAAGGGCAAGGTTATGCAAACTCATAGTCGAAGCCCAAGACCAAGTAAATGAAGATTATGGGTGGGAGAATGAAATCACATTATGGTGTGGTGAAGTTTCATACATATTCCCAGGACAAGCATCTTGGTACATGAATCTAACTTATCTCCTACACCATGGGACTTGTCCAGAAAATCTCAACCCTACGGAAAGGAGAGATCTTAGGTTAAAATATGCACAATATACCCTCATAAATTCGGTACTCTTTCGGGTTAATTATGATGGGGTACTATTAAGATGTCTCGAACGTGAATATGATGACAAAGTTATGAAGGAAATCCATGATGGCCCTGTTGGTGGACATTTTGCAGGAAACACCACCACTCATAAGATACTGAGAGTTGGTTATTATTGTCCCACTTTGTTTAAGGACACTCACACTTATCCTAGAAACTGCAAAACCTATCAATTAAGCACTGTGAGAGAGAAGAGAGCAACAATCCCACTCCAACCAATGACTATTTCTAGGCCTTTTGAGAAAAGGGGGTTAGATATCATAGGAGAGATTACACCAAGCTCCTCAAAACAACATAAGTGTATACTTACTGCCACTGATTATTTCACGAAATGGACAGAGGCCATCCCTCTGACCCATGTAAACAAGAATATGGTAATCCAATTCATAGAACAACAAATAATCACAAGGTTTGGTGTCCCTTCTGTCCTAGTTTTTGATAATGCAACTTACTTATCTTCCACCCTGTTGACAGATTTTTCTCTAGACAAAGGAATCATAATTAGATACTCTGCAAATTAATATCCAAAGGGAAATGGAGTGGCATAATCAACTAATAAGAACATAGTAAGGATATTGAAGAAAACAGTTATAAACAACCAAAGGAATTGGAAAAATATACTCCATAACGATTTATGGGCCGATAGGGTCAAACCCATGGAAGCTATATGAAATTCTCCTGAACGAGCTTTATCTTCCATATCTTCAACTAGCCCAATATTCTAGAGGGGAGCATTCATCAGTCATACAACAAAGAATTGACACTCTGCTCATGCTAGAAGAAGAAAGGGAAAAGACTAAGTCAAAATTCATAGCCCACCAATAGATAGTAAAAATATGGTTTGATAAGAATAAGGTTAAAGAGAAGAATTTTGAAGTAGGAGACTTAGTCCTAAAATGGGACAGAGCAAAGGAGCCAAAAGGGAAACATTCTAAGTTTCAGAATATGTGTCTTGGACCTTTCTAGGTGGTTGAGAATATTGGGCCAGACACTTATCATTTTTAGAATCTAAGGGGGGAACCTAACTCCCTCCCAGTAAATGGCCAAACCCTAAAACAATATTTCCATTTAAAAAATAATAAAAATTGGGTTTTTGGGTTTTGTGCACGTATTTCATGAGTTGTTTCAGCTAGGTTGACTGTGAATTACTTTTATTTTTTATTTTCATTTACTTTTTTGATTTCTGCACTTTTGAAGGTTGTGTTTAGCAAGATAATGGTTGACCTCAAATCATGTGACATAGTGAACTTTGTTCCTAACTCATTTCTCACATAAAGAACAAGAAGCATCGAGGAACCTATGGTCTATTCGAAGAGTCCTTTATCTAACCTGTGCAGATGAACAACTCTGGAGAAATGAAGAAAGTTCTACCCGATGATCTGGTGAAACCTTATGGGAAAGTTGGAAAGATAAAAAGGACTACATGAACCCTGAAGATAAATCTAGCAAAGGATTCAACTTAAACCATCTCACTTTGCAAATTAAACATAATTCATCATCTCCCACTCGCTCAGGGAATTCTGTTGAAATCAAAGTTAACTATCCCAAATGAGTGAACAGTGGGAGAGGGTATGCAGATATCTCCACCGGGGCTATGGAAGCTTGCTGGCAGTGGAGAAAGGTTTGTGATGTCAGGGTGACTGCGTTGGGTCTATGAATGCTTGCAGGCAGTGGAGAAACATAGTAGAAAGTTATTAAAGGTAATTAAATGCTTCTTGTTAGTGAATACTTTACTATATTTTTTCAAAGGGGCATGATTCAGGGTTACAGGAAATGAATAAGGAATAAAGGTGGAAAACCGCATAGGCAGACCCAGAAGAATCAATTGGAGAATTTCAAATGCAAGGGTAAACAAAGCTCTGATTTAAAGCCAGTAAGGTTCTCCACTAGCTTTTGTATTAGCTGAACATGAAGGACGAACAAAGATTCTGCTTTCGCCCAGTAAATCACTATTTGTTGAGCACTCAACACACCCTAAAACTCCTATGTCATATTTTACTTTTTGGGTACCACTTGATTCTTTTGCACTGTCTAAGTCGACTTCAGTATGAAAATGTTTCCTTTTCTTATCATTTTTGTTTCTCATTTAAGTCTCTCAAAGCTTGATTGAGCATGCTAAAACCCATTGTTTGCACCCAATTCGTCACTAGGTGAGCAAATAAAGGGTGCTTACATGCCCAGTTGGGCTATGCTAGGCATGACAGCTGTAAAAGGAAAGGTTAGAAAGAGAAACTACAAAGTTATAAACAAGAATTAAACTAAAACAAACTAAAACTATGAGCATATGGAAAAATGAAAAATAAATACAAATGGACCAATATCACCAATGTATAAGCTGATCTATTGATGAAATCCAAAGGCACAATGAAGAAAGGGGACTTGGGTCCCTTCTTCCTCCAATGGAAGGCTCTTGAGGTCCTCACAAGCTTACTTTCCTTACAATGAAAAGATGAAAATGTGGGTGAAAGAACTCCTAGCTTATCCACTCAAGAGAGAGGTGGATAGATCTTGTGAAATGATGCCTATGTGTTCTTGTCAAAGAATGAGTCCTTAACAATCTTGGCAGCATAACAATGCTATGTGTTCTTTGCCAAAGAATGAGTCCTAATAATCTTACATAACAATGCATGGAATTCCTTGAGAAAAATGAGGTTTCTTCATGGCTTTATATAGCATAGCATTGCGATTATGTAATCCCCTTTGAAGTGTGAAAAGGGGCTATTTAGGGCTCAATTAGGTCTTTGACCAGCTTACTGATGGCGGATCCACTGGATTTGATGTCAAATCGACTTGGGAGTCGCATCCATTAGTGGTTGGGAGGTCACCAATTTCAATAAATGCGCCGCTGAAAGTGCGCGCTGGTTTTTCGCCTAACGCCATAAGATCGGGCGCTTATGCGCCGCGATTGTACATTGTTGTTCCGGCGTACATGCCGCTAATAACCCGACATTCCTCGTAGTTCTCACTTTTTGGTTACTTTGCATAGTTTTTGACCCTTTGCAATGCTGAGGAATTAACTCGCGCTATGAATGACTTCATTGTTGCTTTGATGATGCGGAGTTCTTGCTGCCATGTGCGGACAAAATTTCGATGATAATGTATTCCTGATGGATGAGAGGTTAGGAGCATATGTATAAAATGTAAAATCCATCAATGTTTCTATCGAACGGTGCTGTAAGGATAAGCAAGAGGACCATGCAGAACAACTTTGGAGAAGAAAGGAACCCAGAGAACCCTGCCTTCCGTAACAATATACAACCGCAGTACAAACGCAGGTGGGCATGCCCCACGCCCGCAGTTGGCGTAACCAAAAGATGACGGAAATGTTGGTGTAGACAACTACAACGCCTGTGGGGGCATTCATGATAAAGGCGTAAGACAAGTCCGCAGCTGAACTTACTCTGAATGATAGGCAATGGTCGCAATCACAAGTAGCGACGATGATGCAAGCATTGATGGCCCTCGGGGCTAAGTCTCGGGAGAGGTCTTCGGCAACTGATGATAATAATAATAACTACAATAGTCAGTAGTAAGACCCACCGCAACATGAGAGGTAAGGCCAAATGTTGGTGGGGTCAACGACATCGTGGGGAGTAATGGTGTTTCACCTTGTGTCGTTCGAGATCTCTCATTTAAATGGAAAAATGAGAATCAAGATACCGTCACCCTTCTAGAAAATTGTGTTGATGTCGATAAAAGGGGGATGCGACTCCCAAGAGCAAAGGGCTCCGTGGAATCCGCGAAGAAGTGGCAGAGGTACATGGATCTAATCTAAGAAGTGGGAAGACTCAAGATCGCCCTTTATCGAGTGGATGTATGAGATAAACAATGGCTGCAACCGTGTTGACAAGGTCGAAAGTGTCGGGATGCCAAGACTGAGAATAAGCTGTGCTTTATAAGGTAAACAAATCTCGCAGGGTAGATGTGGGGTGACCTGCGGAGTAATTCAAGATATAGATGATGTCGGCGGGGGTAAATGAGAGGTAACGCTCCAACCAAGGGTGATATGGTTTGCATGTGGCCAAAGAGAGCAAGTCACCAACGGTGACTTATAAAATAAAATGTAATGAATGAAGCCAAAGGCGCTTAGGCCAATAAATAATGAATAATTTGGAAAATATGCAAATACTTAAACGGGTGCCCTAGTGTGAAATGAGTTCCCTAGGGAGGGCATAAATTTCTTGAAAATGGGATGAAGGGTGGGCCCCCATTGCGAGTTTCATGAGGTAGGTGAACGGCGATAGGTTCGTTGTATCGGCAACCGATGGTGATGAAATGGTGGTTCGTGGATCCCGCTGCGGAGGTGCAAAAGAACATAAATCCATAAAGCTTATATTTTGGGAGTCAAGAAAGCTGGAGCAAAATGAGGAGAAGGAGTATGTGTTTTATCTACAACATGATGAAAGACTATTGGGACTCCCATCCCTAAAGGAATGAAGAATAACATGAGGTCGGTGCTGCGGTGCTACGCGAATAGGACAACTCCATGTGGGTGGAGAATGCTAACGGTGACGCATTCAAAGATTTAAAGGAGGTGTGGGTACTGCAGAGCCGTGAATGGGTATCCTAGAGGCCAATATCGGAGGGTGTGACTAGAAATGCAAATGCAATACAATGCCGGAGACTACATCGTAATTACATACCCAAAGGAATGGTGCTGAGAGATGATGATCGCGACCAGTTAATGATTATTGCAGAACAACCAAATACCCAAAGCGAACAATATCCGAAGAGAATCTACATGAGCATGTGGTAAATAAATGTGACAATGCACGCGGCGCATCTGACCATGATATGAAAAACAAAGGCGATTCCTGGGTCAGGATGAAAAGCGCCCCGTGGACACCGGTGATGTAGGTGGCGGATGTCGTCCCGTATAATGACGGTTCGAAAATGGATCACCGCGGCCCCTGAATGGTGATAGAAGTCATAAAGGCCCATATACCCTCAGAGGGCCCAATACTGCCACCCCCTACTTGCACCTACCGCTATAAAGTGAGTCGGTATTGGGTCCGCAGGAGATCAGGGATCCGTGCGGAGCACGGCGGCATCCCGGACGATGGTGCGCGAAGCTGTGGTGGTTATGAACCGACCGGGTCCGCATAGCCAGGTTTCTACCTTTGGGCGGTGGTAGGTATGTAGCGATCGCACCGGGCTTCTTAGAGGTGTTTTTAATAGGGTGGCCCACATACGTTATGATTTAGTGAAGGCGCCGCATAATGCGGTGCTACCGTCTGATCAATAAACGCTGCATTGGTGCACGTGAGTTTAAGGCACGCTGGGGTGTGCCTGATGATTGTGCGCCGCACGAAAAGCGCACTGTATGAAATAAGCCGCACTAGAGCGACCTTATGAGGTTGATAAAGCACTAGCCGCAGCACCTCGGTAGAGCGAACATGGCCGTTAATAATACGCCCGAGAAATAGGCGATATGTGCCGTCAGATAGTGAAATCGCAGCGCATGCGCGCCGCTTCTTATTGGTAAAACCGCGTCTAAGAGGCAAGGTTGAAGGGTAAAAAGGGAGTCTTTTGACGCATTGGATGGTTGCATAAGCTAACATAAGACTCTGTGTTGTGTGCAAGTGACCAGCTGTGACGATGGTTGTGCGGTGGCATGAGTTTGTGATTGGTCACAGCCATGTTGATGTCGTATTAATGCGTATTCGGCAGTTCGGTTTAATTTTAGCAAAATGCAGTGGGTTGCTGTTCTTTTGAGTGCCCGTTGATAATGGCAATGAGTACTTTACCCAGCCACGCAGATGTGGAGCCTGATTCCAGACCGCCTCGTATGCAGGAGAGCGTGCATTCCTCTACCGGGCTATGGAGGATATATATTTTGATCGGGTTCTTCCGAGGACACCGCTGTCGCATGTGAGCCGGTTTCCGGGAGGGTACACCGTATTGCCGAGGTCACCGGTTAACATTGCTCGTGAGAGCACTATATGTCCGGACTCAGAAGTGAGTATTAGCAGATAGACGCTCGCTGTAATCGCTGCATACGGGCGATGATTGTTCGTATCGTCACGCTGCACCCAATCGGATCGCTGGCGAAATAAGTATTGATGGAGAGGGTGGTGGGTCGCGAGCGTTCAATTCTGGCTGACCGACATGCGCGGGATGATCGCCAGCAAATTGATCTAATTGTTCCGGCATTAATGTACTGTGGAGTTCGCCATTCGACTCGTAGCCCATTTCTGGAGGGTACCGATGCTACCGGAGGGCGCTATTGGAGGCACCAGGCACGAGCCACGCTTGAGGTGGTAATCCCGATTGTCCGCCACTCGGTATTGGCGTGCATTATTTTACCACGCGAAAATACAGATATGGCGATGTCGCGAAGTCATACTCAGCCTCATACCGCGGACTTCCCGGACTCGACATGGTAATAATTCGACGCATTCGACCATCGGCGGGCATGCTGTGCATTTGCATGCCTGGATTTGAGGTTAGATTTGATATAATGTACCACATGTACGATGCATAGAAACCCATTGACGACCGGGTTTTACCGCTTGCATGTGGGTAGATATGGCAATCGCCACGCAACGGTGGTAAGAGCTGTATAGAGCCGCCAGTGCTGGAGAGAAGGAGAGACCGCCGCGTAGAGGGCGGCGTCCGAGGGATGATAATGGCCAAGTGACCAGCAGGGGTCGAGAGACCGACGCAGAGGCACCGCTTTGATTACCCTGGTGCGGGGCCATCGCGATACCGGCTGATGTTGATGACATAATGGCCATTTAGAGATGGTTTACGTGATGCGCCCTGAGGGCATTTGGATCTGTATCCAGGACGAGGGATTCCTGGAGCGGTGCATTGGACTACCACCACCATGGCAAGGGATAGTGCGACGAGAAGCTGTACTCACCGCGATGACTAGCGGGCATCTACCGCCTGAGCAGGGAGGTCCTACAGGTGTGCCACCACCACCACCTGGGGAAGGTAGGGGTGGTCCACCACCTCCACCTGAGGGAGGAGAAGCTGGGGGTGCATTAGAGGCACCTTGATGTATGTATGTACATTGTATACAGTTTTGATAGGCTAGTGAGCCGAATTTTGTACCGAGATGGGTAATCACCGGCGTCGCATGTATCTTTTGTATGTAAACATTCAGGGCCGGATAGGCCCATATATATATAAGGTTGAGTAGCCATATTTTGAGATCCAAATGTTGTTTGACATGTGTTTTGCTGATGATGATGATGTTTATTCTATCTATATGATGTGACAGATGTATGAGATGTTTATGGGTGTGTAGCTTGATGTGATATATGCCAACATAACACCATGTTAGCTATTTCATCTGCTGTTTGATTTAATTCTCTTGGAATATGTGGTAAAATGTAATGGAATCAAAATGTCAAGATAATAATCTAACCCGCAGGTATTTACGAAAGAGGCACGTATCGCGCATATGGTACACATACATTGTTGAGCCGAGAACTAATTAGCCGAGTCGAGGAAAATGTTAAGGTGATGAATACTATGATGTTGGGCATCGTCCAAGAGGCCATTGACCGTAGAGTATTTGGCTTGGTTGTTGGTTACCGGGTCCCAAACAGATGTCGCTTGAATGCAGCATTTCAAGCGTGAGGGGGTATATAAAGCCCGTCAAGCCGATTTTAGGTCCAATCTACCGATGCCATAGCTGCGAATCCAATGTGGTAGGCTAGTGGAGGAAGCATCCGGCCAATTGTTACCGCATAGCTTCTAGACGAAGCGGCAGGAGAAAAGATTAAAACACCAAACAAGAAAAAGCAACCTAAAGTAACATGACTACTCACGATAAACTCTTTGGAGGTACAACCCATTGATCTGTTCTTTGAGTGAGAGAGGCCTTCGGGAGGCCATGATGTATGCCTTTGCGAGGCAATGTTGATGACAAGGGCTTCGTACCAAAGTGATCTCGATTTTGCCATGGTCGGGTATCATGGGCTTACGCCGCCAAGATCTAGGTCACTTCGAACGATCGGTTAAGCTGACATGGCGATCAAAGGTAGCCTTGATCGCTTCTTACCGCCTTCGTTTGTTCTAGAATGAAGATCGACGATCTTCATCCAACAACTCCAAGTTCAACAAGCGCTGATCCATTGGAGCGCTATCGTAAAGCCCAATCGCGGTGCGTAAGGTGGGTATTTCGCACTTAATGGGGAGAGTGCCCTCAACCCCATGGACTAAAATGAAATGGCGCGGAAACCGCGAGCGGCCTAATCGCCGCTCAGAAGCCCATAGCGCAGAAAAATAACATATGATGCCAATTATTTTTATGTTTATTAACCGTGCACGAACATGGTCTTGAGGATTTTGTTCATTGCCTCGACCATCCGCTTGATCGAGGGTAATATGGTGAGGCAAACTCGAGAGAAGCCTACTAAGATGAGAGTTTGACGAAGATCTCATTCTCGGAGTGTTTCCCATGATCATAAACAAATTGGAGTGGTACTCCAAAACAGTATATGACGTGATTAAAGAAAAAAATCGCCGCAAAGGTCACTGTTATTGAAAGTAGGCATTAGCTTCGCTTCCATTTGGTGAAGTAATCGACGACCACCACAATGCATTTGTGACCATTGCCGGATCTGGGATTACAAGTCATAAAGTCGATCCCCCATTTACCGGGCCGAATGACGGCGAAGAAGAGCCGGGAGTTCGCTTTGTTGGCGAGAGTCGAAGATTGCTCAACGCTTCACCGCGATGAACGCAATCGTGGGAACACAGAAATAAAAATAACCTGGGTTCGGATGATCTTTTGAGCCGCGGAGATATTCGAAAGATGGCCCTACATGCTTCGCTGTGGCGCTTCGCTTAAGACTCATTGCCTTGTCAATAGTCGCAATCGAATTTAATAATGGTGTCGATGCCCCTTCGATATAGGATGTTTTCGGTGAGGAGATAGCGAGGGGCCCGATGGTTAATATGCCGACGATCATCCTCATGATAGATGGTTACCAAATCTTTGAGTTCATAGGTAGACGAGAAAGTCGCCATACTGCTGGATCATCTAAGCTGGCTGTAAAAGAGATGTTCGTCGTGAAAGTCAAGAAAGACGGCACCGCGCGTTAGAGGGAAGGGTTGTGACAAGTTCACCGAGAACGAGGGCCTTTTACTCTTTGGTGTTGAGAAATCGAGGTCGTTTTCCTGAAGGATAACGATCCATTTGCCGATGGTTGTGCAAGTATTGCATAGGGTTGGAATCACACATGATCTTGGTAGCGGCGTAATGTAGTGGCGCAGCTTCGATCATGAGGACAACGACAAGAGCAAAGTTTCTTCGTTTATACTCAAGGTGGCCTCGAGAGGTTCTACCGACGTGAAAGTAAATGATCGGTTCAATGATTGTCATCTCCGAAATGGATGAGGACGCCGGCCAATCGATACAAACCGATGCCGACACGTAGAGAATGTAGTCGCCATTATGGTCGCGCACCGATTAAAGGTGCATTTGAAAGCCACGCTTTAAGATCATCAACGCCCGCTGGGCGCTGGGGTCAGCCCCAAAGGAAAAGGGATGTCGCGGACGCATCTGCCGGGCGAAGCCATGCTGCGCGGGATGGCCTAATCAAAGAACAAAGACGCGGCAAAAGCTAGCTTTGCCCCGCAGACTCCTCGCGCAGCCGTCGTAAATTCGAGGGAGGTGGAATTTCTATGATGGCTTTGACTTTAAGGGGTCCATGGTAATACCGCTTTGGGGAAACGATAAACCGAGGAGGCACCCTGCGGAGACGCAGAACACGCACTTGAGAGGGTCTGCTGATGTTATACCGACGACACCGCTGAAAGATGGTTCAGAATCATCGCATGTTGGGCAGCGCTCTTTAGATCGAAGCAAGTGAGGTCGCCCAAGTGTTTGCAGGATGATAGCAGCTGACCATGAAAGATATATGTCATAGCTCGGGCCGGAAAGTTATACTGCATTTTTTAGTCTGAAGGGCATGACACAATATGCAAAATCGCATTCCCATGGGGTAATGAATGTGGTTTTATAATGATCGGCGAGGTGATTTGAATTTGGTTATAGCCGAGAATCCATCCATAAAGGAAAGAGCCTTAGGCCGGGTACGCTTCGCCGATAATTTGATCGATAAAGCTGGCGCTGGAAGTTGTCTTTTTGACATGCATTATTGAGATCATGGTGCCTGCGGTGCAAACGCAAATGGTGCCCTATTTTTGTCGACGGGTACGTGGTTGGAAACCCATGAAGTGTAAGCGATGGGTAAATAAACCCGGCCTGCATGTAATTTGTCAATTTCGCTTTGATAGCCACAACTTTGGACAAGTGGAGGGGGCGCTGCTTTTGAAGAAATGGGGCGACATCTGGCCATGTATCGATGCGATGCTCGACAATAGATGGCTCCGCTGCATCTCTGCAGTATGAATAGGCAAAGATAACTCCGAGCATTCTTTGAAGAGGGATTTATTCCGGCGATTTCCGAGGAGTGTCGCCCATTAATGATTTCTTCGCAATGCTATCTTTAATGAAATGCTGACGATGGTGGGGGAAATGTTGGCCGATTACCTTCTTCAAAAGCGGTGCGTGGAATGGGATTGTTTAACCAATCGATAGGCCCGGTGGAAAATATTTGCTTCACCGCTGTGAAATGATTTGGTTAGTAGGCATGAGGGCTTCCTGTGGACTGAAGAGTGCACGATGATGTAGTAATTCCCAGGGAGAGCCCGGGCGTTGTAGCTCTTCCACATGTATTCATCGGATTGAAACTACGAGAATATAATGGACTGCGAGGAGTGATCTCGTTGACAGTGTGGTTTCCCCCTGCTTTAGAAACAGAGGAGGTAGTGCTAGGGGAGGGTGAGGGTTCATTCGACATAAACCATATATTGAGGTAATGAGGGGTACCTGTGGTGGTTGGATGGAGAGTCTCCGGAGGTGTATGAGCGGGAGAGTTGGGGGGTTTGTGGGGTAAATCCTCAGAGACGCCATCTAAGAACCATGGATACGCAGGGAGTGCCCCTCGGGCTCAGGGAAATGACGGAAGATCCTGCGAAGCAAGGTCAATTATTGCTGCCGGGTGGTCTGGCAAAGAGGCTGCTGTCGCTGTATATTCTATGATCGAGGACAGATAAATGAGCCAATGAATCGCGAAAGAGCATAAGCGCACGACGCATTCATCACCGATTGAAGTGGGTGACAAGAGCCTAATGTCCGGCGGATATTTGTTGTAGAGGACGTATGTGGTGTGGGTTATTCTAAAAGTCCCCGCATATGATAGCCAATGCCCACCCAAACACGGCCGGAAACGATGGGTGTAATACACTTAACGACAGCAATAATAATTTATTCGGGTCCTCAACCCTTTACTGAAGCGTTGGTGGTAGTGTGGTACCTGCAAGAGTGCTCCGTGCCGGTGGGTAAATTATGCATCGACCAATCTCGTGGTAGGGATGGTTACTGGTTTGGCGGACCTTGTCACACAATGTTAAGGTGGTGGACGCGCGGAGGAAGGAGTCGTGGGATCCTTCTTCGTTCTTATTCCCAACAAGAGTTGGGGGTAGGGAGTATGGGAGTAGTGGAAGTGAGGGACGTGAATTGTCATGGGGAGGCCTTCCCCGTGGGGAAGGGATGTAATGAGGGACCATCTCGTGGATTTAAATACCATTAATCGATTGCTAATTCATATTGGTAGTGTGAGCCGCTAAGTGGTTACCAAAAGATTCTTTACCGTGGAGGGTAAAGAAGAAGGGAATTTGGTGAGAAGTTGGGGGAGTGTTTCAAAAAACGGGATTATGCCCCTGAGGGATGTGGATTCGTGGACTGTGGGAGTCGACGAGTTCGTAGGAGGGTCATGAGGGGGGAGCTATGCGATTAGTGGGATGTCAGATATGATAAAATATTTTGTAGGAGGAAGGGTATTCTCTGTGTTAGTTCTGTTAGATGAGACGATGCATAATTGATTAGGGGAAGGAGTGGTGGTGTTCCATGGTATGTTCCTAATAAGGATGGGTCTTTTGAAAATTCCAGACCCATCTCAATGAGTGGATATATGTCTTGGTTGGTGTGGACGAGGGAAGAATGTTATCTAGATTGGCAGATGAGTTTGGCTCGTAATGAGACTTAATCGATGGTCACAATCTTTCCATTTTGGGGGAACATGATTGTCCAAAGATCAAGATGCAACTGCCTTCATTGTGTACATGTAGCTATGCCCAAACAAGATATTGTAATAGAGTGCGACGTCGATAACCGATATCAATGAGAATGGTTTTGGCTCAAGTTCAATGGGGACATTTTGTAGGAGCCCTTCGTGAGATGATGGTCTTCCGTCATTACAAGCTTCCAGAATGATGGCGGAGGGTATGAGTTCGGGAGAACCAAGTCACATACTATTTTGGACATGATGCATGTAGATGCTCCTTCATCGATGATACACCGTTGAAATGTGATGTTCTAAATTTTTACTAGGATTTGAATACGACCGCGACCGGAAGACGAGGTTCGCACCTATCAAGGTCAAAAGTGACGAGTCAAGTATCGGCAGAGTCGACCTCTACCGAAAAGTAGTGATTACTGCAGGATTAAGTCCGAGGACTTAACTGACATGGCAGCCCGGGATTGAGCTAAGTCGTCTACCAGCCGAAGTATGTGCTTCCTAGCCCTGCGGATTGTGAACATTCCCGCTAAGGGGATGTGAGGGATGAGTAGTGGTGGTTCGGATGAGGGGTGAGGGATCATCAATGGGGGTCTTGTTGGTGTAGGGTTTGTTTATGGAGAGATGGGATTAGACTCGCCACAGGATAACGACGCATTGCGCGGTTTGGCAAGAACTCTTCCTCAATCGGTCGAGAATTATTCGCCTGCTATTTGTTGATTATGATAATAGCCCACCTAAGGTGGGATGTTGTAACCTCGGGTGCCTATAACACCTTTATGTGGGATAGGATTTCGCGATGATGAGGGTTGTTGCCATTACTGTTGTTGTGCCGTCGCAGGGAAGGTTGCCGGGAGGGGAAGGTTCTGAGTCTTTCAACCTTTCAACCAATGATCCGGGGCAATGGTGAGTGTAATGACCAGACACGCCACAAAGAGCACAAGGTGGATGTTTCAACAAGATTCCTTCCTTGGCTTTTGTTGTTATTTCCTCCTTGGGTGTTTTGGTTCCCTTTGTTCTGGTTGCCCCCAGTGTGTGGATGTTGTGGGGGTTGATTCCCACCTGACCAGGATTGTTGTTGGTCTCCTGTTCCATCCTTCTTCTTGGCATTGTTCAAGGGTTGCCATGTTCAATTGTTCAAAGCCTTTGCACCGCTGATGTTGCATATCGAACAAAATTCCCCGCATGGGGAGCCATGGGCCGTGGAGGACCAGAAAATGGAAAATATGGATTTTGTGGTGTTACCGATCCATAGGGTACATAGAAACGCTGTGTTCTTTCACCAGTACTATAAGTTGATGTTGAGGAGGTACCACTGATTGTGGGAATAGGTGGGGTGTCGTAGGTCCACCGGATAAGGGAGGTATAGCAACAGATACTGCTGATAAGGGGTGGGGGGAAGTAAGGAGCACCCCCATGCCGCGGCATTGAGGTGTTCCATACATCGATGGTGGTTGGGGTTGTGACCATGGTGTGTAGTGGCACCTATTAGTCCGTCTGCTGAGACATCCCAGGTTTGTCCCCGGCCAAATGGCAATGTGTTTTCAGATCGTGAAGTACCGCGGTAATAAGTATCCCGGAATCGGGTATAGATAAGGGTCATATTGTTGGGCTCTACTTAATGGCTTCCTCTTCATCGAGGGAAGGTGGGTTTACATCTTTACCAAGGAGAATGACAAGTGATCTAAGAAACCGGCCGAGACACTGTTGCTTGGTGGTAGCCGCTTTACACAAACTAATGGCCGCCTACCACTCATGAATGTGGTCAGCCGTATGGGTATCGAGGTCCGCTTTGAAATTGACAAAAGAAGTTCAAGACCGCTGTCGTGGTGGATGGGAAATTGGAAGAAAGTTAAGAATTATTTGGCCAATGACTCAAAGGCAGTGTGGGACCCGGATTTTCTTCGACATACCATTTAGACAATGGGCCAGTGAGTGTGCATAGAAATAATCGTAGTCTGATGGAATCATCCATAATGCTATTGGAAGAACACCACGAAAGGTCATGACATTACGGTTGGCGGTCATCCCGCATCTTCCTTCGAACTTTTGGATGTCTGAAGGAAGCTTGGTTGGTACTGCGTGCCATGCGCATCATGCAATATAGATCATTTGTAAGTTTCATGAGATCCGATATAGTTGAGAGAGGCCAAGCATGGCATCTGTAGCGGTGGGAATATTAGTTCCAGCTTTCATATTGTGTTGTGAACCTAACCCCTTGATGGGGACTAGGTGGGTTGTGCTCCCTCCTTGAGGAAGTGGGTCCCCCACTTCAATGTAAAGGAGAGCGAGTGATCAGGTAGATCTTGGGAATTGGACACAAGTAAGGTAGAACTAAGCAAAGATGATCCTAAGATGGTAGCACCTGCTGTGGAGTGTGTGAAGGAGGTACTACTGAGAGGGTATCGTCTGTGATATTCCCCCTAAAATAGGAGGAAGAGCGATAAAGCTGTCAGGAACGACGGGGTTTCTTTGGTTCCCCTATGATGTCGACTAATTGTAAAAATGTGTGCAAAAAGTGTTTGAGAGAAATATAGAACCAAGAGTCTTTTCTATAACTTTTACACAAATATATATATATCGGGTTAAACTGTAATCGATGTGCATCATACATAAAATGAGAAAGAAACATATATGCGGGTAAGAGGGTTTTTTCCACATGGGGAATCAAAAGAAAGAAAATGTGCATGTCCTAGAATATGCAATGTCCTTCCTCTCAAATAGTAGTGGACCTTCCAATAGCTCTCAAAAGTGAGGTCTGAAGTCACCGGAAGAGACGCTTTAGTGAACGCATGAAACAATTCAGTTATAATGAGGGGTAGATGGGGAAATATCCCGAAAGAGCCGACGATATTTCCCAATATCCACACACAAAATCCAATCAAGGCGATTGTTCTCACAACCGCCACCGGGTAGATGTCCCATAGCTGGTTACCAGGCACCTACCCAAGCGCTAATACTCTAGATTTCGGCCCAAGAAAATGGGTCACCGGTCAATCCTCGGCCCACAAGAGGTGGGTGCCTCAAGGGGACGCACAGAACAACAGACCTCGGCCTTCAATCTCACTCGGTATCTCCTTGCCTTATGGTGATTGGAATACTTTACTTGGAGGATTTGAAGTTCCCCATTTGTCAACTTCTACTATTTTTTATGATGTGAGAACCAGATAACAGGAGTTATTTGGATGCCTATCACCGAAATCCTACCTAGACCAAAATTTTCTTTTGGCACCTCCCCCGTGGGAGGAGAAACTTAGTGAGTTGTTTTGAAATATTTTAGATGAAGTTGTTTCTGTGAGGTCAGGGTGAAAACCAACCCCGCTTGATTAAAAGTGGGAGTGCTAGTCTTTATCAAGAAAAAAAAAAAAAAAAAAAAAGATGGGTGTTTTCAATCCCTTGGGAGGAACCTACTTAAACCTCCACGCTTCGAGAAGAGAAGAGGCTATGTGGAGTGCAAAAGTGACTTTTGTGTGTGAGTGAAAAGTGTACCAAATTTTAGTTATTAGATGTCACCTTGCTCCATGTGGACTTCATTGGTCCTTACAAAAGTGTGATTACCTAATTAGCTAGGTTGTCATTGGTGTACAATCTTGCGGAATTTGTAAAAGCCCTAGGAGACTAGCATGTGGACATTGCGGGTCCGCTACTATCCTTTAACTCCCTATGTGTGAGTTAATCTAGAAAAAGAACGAAACTATCCTAGATTGAACATGTGGGCATGTGCGGCCCATTACAAACTTTTAAACTCTCCTAGTGTTTTTGATCTAAGAAAGCAAAATTGCAACAACTATCCTATTTTTGTGACATGTGGGCATGTATGGGCCCTTACAAATTTAAGATATGTTTGAAAATGAAACTAAGAGGGGTCCTAAAAGGGTCGTTGTCCTCTTCTCCTAAAAGTTTTGCAATTTTGTTTAAGGGAGATGAGGTTGTTTTCGCAATCCTTTTCTGTTCTCAAGATCGCTTGATGGTGCAAGAGAAGAGCATACCAAGATCGCTATTTACAACTTCTAGTCCCAAATGTGAATTAGGTGTGATTAAGTATGATTGTCCAACTTAGATTATAAATCAAAGCAAGCCATCCATGTATTTAAAAGAAAATAAGGGAAAAATGATTTTATCCACCTAAGTGCCTATGTTGTTTGACTATCCCTTTATAAGTTGAGGGGTCTATGGTGCAAGATTTAGAGCATGCATATCATCATTCTTAAGAAGGAAAATGATTTTCCCACATCCAAGAACTTACAATGTAAAATTAAGTTCATATGCATGGACCCTAGTGTAGACAGAGGCATGGCGTTTGCGCGTCGACGTAACTGAATGATGCCACATGCAAGCAGAAAGAAATCAAGGTAAAGGCGCATGACTCCATTAATGCACCTGTAAGTGGAATACCCGCTACCGCGGCAAGTCCGGTAGGCCACAACCGTGGATTTCTTCCACTTCTGTGAATCGCCTCGTTAGCGTGTCGGCAGAGGTTGGTTTGTGAACCTACAAGTTAATGAAATCAAAAGAAAAGCAAAATGAGCCCAAATGAGGAGGAATTGATACCAAATCCCCAATACGGTTGCCAATCTGTTTTTACCCAATTCGGGCCACCAGGGTGAGCAATAAAGGCGCTTTACATGCCTATTTGGGCTTTGCTAGGCATGACAACTACAAAAGGAAAGGTTAGAAAGAGAACTACAAGTTATAAACAAGAATTAAACTAAAACAACCAAAACTATGAGCATATGGAAAAATGAAAATAAATACAAATGGACCAATATCACCACAATGTATGTCGATTCATTGATGAAATCCAAAGGCACACGAAGAAAGGACCTGGGTCCCTTCTCTTCCCTCTCCAATGGAAGGCCTTTGAGGCCCTCACAAGCCTTCACAATGAAAAGATGAAAATGTGGGTGAAAGAACTTCTAGCTTCATCCACCAAGAGAGAGGTGGATAGCTCTTGTGAAATGATGCCTATGTGTTCTTGTCAAAGAATGAGTCCTTAACAATCTTGGCAGCATAACAATGCATGGAATTCCTTGAGAAAATGAGGTTTCCTCATGGCTTTATATAGCATAGCATTGGGTGATTATGCAACCTCTTTGAAGTGTGAAAAAGGGCTCTTTAGGGCTCAATTAGGTCTTTGACCAGCCTACCATGCGGATTCAGCTCGGATTTGATGTCAAATCGACTTGGGAGCTGATCCATTAGTGGTTGGGAGGCCGAACAATTTCAATAAATGCGTCCTTTAGCAGGTCCGCGGGTTTTTCACCTAACAGCCGCGCATCGTACGTTTATGCGTGCATTGTACGTTGTTGTTCCACGCATATGCTCGTGCACCCAGATTCTGTAAAGCGCCCTTCAATTTTTGGTTACTTTGTATAGTTTTTGACCCTTTTGCAATGCTGTGGAATTAATCCTGTGCCATGAATGACTTCATTCCTGTTTTGATGATGCAGAGTTCTTGTCGCCATGTGCGGACGAAATTTTAGTGATAACAGATGCCCCCTGATGGATGAGGTTAGGAGCATATGTATAGCTGAAATCCATCAATGTTTCTTTTACTGAGAATGGTGTTGTAAGGGAGAGCAAGAGTGGGACCGTGTAGAGCAATCCTTTGGAGAAGAAAGGAACCTGTAGAACCCGATCTTCCAGAAGGTGTGTAACAATATACAACTGTGTACAAACGAGGCGGGCATATTTTGTTGATTATTGTGTTGTAAGCAATTTCTAAATGATTTTAATTCTGATTGCAGGAAAGATCCCTCTGACTATCGAGAAAAATTGTCTCCGTAACTTCGCTGAGGAATCCGAGAGAAACTAGGTCTGAATATCAAAAAGGTGATGAAGGATATCTAACTACCCGATTTCGGCACACCTGACGATTTCATCTACTTGTGCAACGTGGTAGAATTGCACACCAAGAAAGATTCTTCATGGGCCAAAAGACTAAACAAGGTGACCGACATAGTGATAGGACAGGTGCAACAATTTTTGGAACATTCAATCAATGCTCGGGATTTGCTTCAAAAGTTAAATACTAGTCTGGTCAAATATCAGGTCCATGTTGTGGATATCAGAGAAGCTTATGCACTCCCAATGGAACAACATAGATTTCCATACGCCCAAACTTGTGAGGATTTGTTCATCATTTGGTTGGAGTATGAGAAAATTCACCTTTTCAAGTGATATCTTGAGTTGACTATTAGAAAAACTGTTAGAAGAGAACGCCATGTGGTGAATTTTGCTTACTTATCTACACTTAGCCATTATTTTCAGTTGAATTTTATGTTATAAATTAGAGAATTGACCAATTAGTTAAGGGTCTATGGTTCCTACAAGAAACTCTCATTTTGATTTTGTTAAGAACTATTTCCAAGCTACCTTTAATAAATAAGTCCTTATGGACCAGAGACAAGTTATATTTTCATCAAATGCATGTGTGATTGGACATTGAGAAGAACTATTTCATATCTCGTGTCATGAATGGATGTTGTAATGAGTAATATCTATTGAATCTATTGTTAAGTTATCTGATGCAATGTTTTACAACTCTTTTCTTTAATGGTGAAGAATCAATGTGTTATCATGTGATGGATGATTAGTGTAGGTGAATTATTTTACTTGCCATTATCTTATCACCTATGTGTTTTCTTTCTGATAATTAGTATATAAGACACTAATTGGATGCTTACACGTTTAACATATTAGTACTAGGCCTGTGGTATACAATTGGCATCTACATGCTTGAGTAGCAGGTTATCCCAAGCTCAGCCTCTTCTCCAGTATTGTAGAACCTTTTCCCATTTTTTTCCAAGTTGGTTTATACCGTCTTACAATCTTATATCGGTACCACCTAAGAGAAAATACAAAAAACAGAAAGTCCCAACTGAAGGAGACACCTTCGCAAGAAAATGTAAATCCCATCGATTAATTGGCCATATCTCAATATTTGGAGAGCCATTCCACCATTAAACGTTGCAGAGTCTAATTGGGCCTCGATGGCAGGGTTGGTTCCTACTGTTGAATTAAATGGATTTAGGACCCATCAACAAGTTTGATTTGTTGAGGCCTGGATATAGCAACACTTCAACATCAAAACCTCTTGTCTCTAGCCTTGTTATTATCATTTTGTCCCTTCAACATTTGTCGCCCTTTTTGACTCCATTTTCCCGAATAAAGAACTGATCTAAGACCTCCACTATTTGAGTACCTTGGTCACAAATTCAAACAGACAAATACTTTGAACAACTACCTAACCTTATAACCCTAGCGTAGACTAACATCTACTAAACCTATTGCTTCCATTGTTTGTTTATGCTATACTTACACCATTGCAACATTTGTATCTTTACAAGCAATTGAATGATTAGTTAAGACGTTCTTTCTTAATGTTGATATTGCTACATTGATTGCCATTATCATTTATTATGAAGTGATATATTATAATCATTGCTAGTTTACATCATTGATTTACTTCATCTGTATCGTTGTCAATTGGTTTATATCAGATGTCCATAATTATACGAAGTACTAACCAGCAAGTGAGCTTGCATATGTATAGTTTCTTTGTTGCTTTGTCTTAGGCAGGTACACTCTTTAGTTATTACTTATCTTTATTCGCTAATTAGCCGGGACTATCTGATCGATGATGACTTGTGAGGGGGAAATTATCACTTAGACTTTAAGCCTTTTTCCTTCTCAAAACCCCAGGTCACCGAGGATGTCTCCTTTGGGCCTTACCTCCCTAAACAAAAAGATTTTTCCCATTGAGGTGATAGTGGTGGGATTGGTTCATTTACGCCAGTTTGACCTCCTTTCATCTGTCTGTTATTTTAACTAAAAACTATGCGGTAAAATTTTGGTGTTGTTGCCAGGGAACAATGAGTCAATTCTCCTCAAGACAACACTTTTTGGTAAACCTTGCCTCTAGAGTCTCTATCTTACAAGATTACGTGGCGACTCCACTTAGGGTGTTTTCCCTTATCTTTTGATAGTTTCAAGAAAATTATCTCGCAACTCCACTGATGGCGAAGCCAACTATGACCTCACAATGGGATCTAGGAAACTACAAGCCTTTAGACATGAGTAAAATCCTTGGATACCCTAGCCAAATACCCTCGAAGTATGAAAATTGGCTCCCTAGATTCAATGGCAATGATGGAGAAAGACTGTTACAGGAGAATCCCCCTGTGCACAAGTGGATTCCCTCTTTGATGCTAGACCCCTAACTCCAAGACAGAAAGTTCCATTATGGACACTGGCATTCCTTTGTCATAAAGCTAAACTATCAAAGAAGAAGAGGGAAGAAAGGAAAGTACCTTTTTACTGATGTTTGTCCTTGTTCACTCCAGGATGATTTTGATCTCCAAGTTTAGTTGAAGGTCTTGTGGTACGATGAGAAACAACAAAAATACTTCATAATCTACTATCATTAGCTTTATAATGAATCTATGAAAGAAAGAAGTTGATATACACAAACTTTAAAGGAAACAAGCCAAGCACAAATTTATATTAATGAGAACAAAGTGTTTCTTACAACCATGGATGTAGTGCAACAACTTCACCAATCTCCCTTTGTCCAGACCCTTGCTCAAATAATCCACACACTGAATGTCGATGCTTCAATGATATCTCTCTTATGAAATCATAAGTTAGATTCTTTACAATGTCTCCCAATCTATATCTTTGTAATGTATGTTGCCTATGAGATCATAGGTTTCATACCTCCAATCTTTTCATGTATCTTTCACCATGAGATGGCCTCCTTATATAAGCTTGGAGAAGCCCAACCACTTGAGAGGTCGTTGGGATAAGTTGAGGATTATTCTCCTTCAGTTGAGGATCTTCCCTAAGATCATGCCTTGAACTCATATTCGATTCCAACCAACTTCAGAGATTTCCCTGATTTATCTCAACAAACCAAAATTCGCTTAGGAAGGGTAGTGCTCCCCCAAAAGGGTGCACAGAGTGTTTCAACGCTCCCCCAAAGAAGGTTAGGGAGCATCGACACACCCTGACAGTGGGTAGGGGAGCACTACCTTCCAGAAATAATTTTTAAGTAGTTTTTTCAGTGGCAAAAGGCTTGTACACCTTGTCAAGTGATTTCTCCTCTTCAAAACTAGTCTTTGATGTTTCTTAAGTGTCCTTATGATGTCGTTAGAGGCACAACATAGGAAATATGGCAGTATGATTTTTGCGACACTTATGGTCAATATGTGACACTTGCGGACAATATGCGACACTTACAACACTTGTAATGACGACACTTGCGACACTATTTAAGTGAGTAATTTTGGTGTAAAAGATTCCCCCCCAAAGTGCGAAGTCAGAAGACGATGATGACTGAAGTACTTTGTAGACTTTTTTGAGTAAGGGTATGGACGCAAAGAGGCTGGAAAAATATGGACACAACCATCAAACAAATATTATGACATGTTTCAAACCCAAGGCAGGCATACCTATGCTTGAGTGAAAAACACTTTTTAGGTATGGTCGCCATCAAATACATTGCGGATCCATAATCATATTGACTGAAGACTATAGCCACCAAACATAAAATGTGGATCTATAATTCCATGACATGAACTGATCGTAGCCACAAAAAATACATTGTGGATCTACGAGATGACAAGACATAGCCACAGACCAATACAAACTGGATCTATGTGACAGTATATATGTCAATATTCAAGAAAAAATCTATCGCAACCTGGGTAAAGAATATATCGAAGTGAATGACTTAACCCAAGGTATTCTTACCAATCTCGATGTAGTATGAATCTAACCATGTGAATAGATGTCTTGATGTCAAACATGGAAAAAACCACTTTATTACCGGTCAATGATGTAAACCATTAACAAGCACGAGGGAGATCACCATCGATGTCAATGATTCCCAAGGTACTCTAGTATATTTCAACGAATGTGAATGGAAAATATGAAGTCGAACATCCGTGGAATAATTCGATCAGAGTTCAATGATGTAAACCCACTTTTAGATGCGAGGAGGCCTACCATTGAGGCATGCAGGTCCCAAGGTACTAACTGGTTTCTAAGTCTATTTCCCAGATGATGTGTTGAGGTCAATAGGAATAGACTCGTCGAAGCAGGGCCTTGATGTATCCCCCATCAACAACAAAAAACTAACACAGAGATGTAAATTGGTAGATCAAATGAACATGGACTGACATGAGTATTGAAACAAGAATATCTGTGACGGTTGACTCTCGACGCAAATACTTCCCTTGAACACTAAGGCATGACAACAGAAACTTGACACAGACCAAAACTTGATAATGAAATGGATACTATGACTTACGTTGGGTGACCCAAAGGAGTAAGGAAACTCAAAGGATTGGTTCAGTGCAAAGGTTCAACATATTGAAATGCTTGCAAAGATAAAATGTCATGTTCAAGGGTGACTGTAAGGATTACTAATAATGTTCTCAAAAACTACTTGTCTTGCTTCCTTCAATTTTTTCCCCCATCTAGATAGACGAGTACCTCTTTTTGGTTTAACGAGCTCAAGGAGGGTAACACATGCTCAATATAACTCACCTTAGGTAAGATCCTCTTCCTCTATCTAACGAACTAGAAGAACTAAGGGTTCGATCCTGTATGGGCCCTTCAATGTATGATCGTTTAACGAGTCAAGAGAAGGTAAAATCGGTTGTTTTTCATATTTAGAGAGTCTGAAAATGACTTAAAGATGACTCCAATGTGGTCCTTTTTCGTAATATTAGTCTTTCAAGGCTGAAAAGGAGATAAATTATCACTCGAAAGACACCCTTTCAAACCTTTTAATGAGTGGGAAAGGAAGAAAGATCACTCGAAAATATTTTCATGTTTAGAGAGTCTGAAAAGAGCTTAAAGACGACTCCAAGGGGTTCCTTTTTCGTATAACCTTTACGAGTATGAAAAAGAGATAAAAGGTTGCTAGGTTACATTCTCATGTTTTTACGACTGCGAGAAAGAACAAAGAGTCAACTCGGTATGCCTCCATCTTGAAAAGCTAGTGGTTTAACTCCAGAATGATCATCAAAATGATGGATACATGCCCCCCAAGCTTCGATTCATTCACCGACTTTGAGGTTATCACAAAATTTTTTACTATATGGAGAAAAAGGATAAGGGTGGATGAAATGAAGGTTCAAATACAAGACCTAATGAAATATGTGACTCGACATCTACGAGATTTGGTGAAAGACTTGACCTAACAAGAGAGGTGATTGTTGCGTTTTTTAATGAGCTTGACACATGAAAAGAACTATGCTCAAGACTCTGAGTTCAATCCCTAGATTTCTATTTCATTTTTTAATGAGCTTGTTACAGAGAGGAAAAACTATGCGCATGGCCTCCATTTCATTTTTTAACGAGCTTTCTACAGAAAGTAAAACTATGCTCATAGCCTCTGTTTCCTTTTTTAACGAGCTTGTCATGGAGAGGGAAACTATGCTTGTGACCTCTTCTTAATCATGGCTTCCAAGAGGATAATTCTTTGTAAGGAAAACATGTCAAGGGATAAAACACGGTCATGGCTTCCAAGAGATATTCACTGGATGGAAGAATAATTCTCTAGAAGGAACACATGTCGAGGGTCTCATCAAGGGTAAGGCGATCCGGCTCCAATAGACCTACCGAAGAGATCACCATGTCAACTACCAGATCCAAAGAATCAGAAGTTTAATTCATGGGAGATAGTTCCACATAATTGACTTGTGGCAGGGGTGATACCGACTGCATATAAGACTCGGTTAGGGAGGTTATTGGATTGATGGTCAAGTCAGGGCCAACAAATGAAAGTTGATCAATAGTCACCATTCTTCCATCATGCAGGAAAGATATCATGCGAAAAAGAGTGGACACAATATATTTCATGGCATAGACATAATCTCGCCCAAGGATTAAATCAAAATCCAAGGGGTCCTGGACTACCATAACACCAATAAAGATTTTTTTTTCCTCCCAAAGTTACTGAAAACTGAGGAAGGATCCCTAAAGGTTGACTGGTTCTTTTGTTGAAAGCGAATAGAGTCTGGGTAATCGGCACAAGCTTAGGATAACCCAAAGCTATCCAAGCAATAGAGGAAAAAATACTAATGGATGAACCTTCATCTATCAGCGTATGAGGAACATCCCGACCACAAACCTGAACTGGAATCTTAAAATGAATGTGAGAGGGGAGATGAGGTTTAGTTAGACCACCCCAATCAAAAAGGATTGCCTGATTACTTGGAGGGGTTTTCGCAGGAGAAGGAGAAATTCCCCCCGGCAAGGAAGATCCTGTATCAACAAGAAAAACGTGGGCATAATCGAGTTTACTCTCTAACGGGAGAGTAAGATCGATCAATGATGATATCAGATCGACCACCTTGGAACTCTTCAGAGGAAGAGTTGTATTGATTGATGATCTAACCGGAGCAACCACTTTGGCACTCTTCGGATGAAGGGTGGGACTAACCGATGAAGGGACTAGATCAATCGCTTTATGACTCGTCAGAGGAGGAGTGGGATTGATTGATCTAACCGGAGCAACCACTTTGACACTTCTCAAAGGAGGAGTGGGATCGATTGATGGCAGAGTTGGGTCGACCACTTTGACACTCTTTAGATGAAGGGTGGGATTGACCAATGACGGGACTAGATTAGTCACTTAGGTTTCACTTTCCAGATGAAAAGTGGGGATGATCGATGACGGAATTGGATCAACTACTTTGGTGAGTGGTTCAACCAAGGATGAAACTAGATTGACCACTTGATCAATCAGATTGACTACGGATGGAACCAGATTGACCAGTCCATCAACTAACGATGGGTTGGGAGAAAGCTTACGATAACCTTTTGGAAGTTGAACTTTTTCCAAAACAGAAGAAGCCTCATCCATATGAGGACAAAGGTGAGAATAATGATCACCTTTGCATAACATGCAAGGGAATTTGACAGTTATGTTATTCTTACCAACCTTAATGTCACTAGTTGATGGGGCATCACCAACATGACTAGTAGAAGCCGATGACGTGGAAGACCACATTTCTAAGACCTTGGGAATACTAAGGAAACCCCTCAGAAAGTGGTTACCCTTACAAATACTTCAAGGGAATTTGGGTTTCAGATTCTTTGTTTTAATATTATCGACCTCATCAACACTCCCCGTACTATTAACAATAATTTGTTTCTTAGATCCAACATTTGATGTAGTTGGAGGCTTGGTCCCTTTTTGGTTCTTCTTCTTCTTCTCTTTTTGTTTCTTCTTCTTCTTATCAATCTGGCTACTTGCTTGAGAGATTTCACTAGGTGAAGAAGGAGAAATAGAAGGAGACCTGATGGGAAAAGAAGGACAAAATTTGACATGAGGTTGATGTGTGGGTGGTGTGCTTACACCTAAAGCACCTGCATTTGAGATCACCGGAGTGGAAAACAACCATACCGATAACCCAATTGTGAGACCTGGAAGGCTCAAAGTAGCGATGTAAGGAGGACCAACATTTCCGTAAGAAGGAAAAACAAAGGGTTACCCTAACAAAGGGGTTCCTTCATTGGTCATTCTAGGAACTGACGCCATAAAAATAAAAATCCAACCTATTTTCTACTACGGAGATCAAACAACACACGCTAAAAATATGGTAAGCAAGAAAGAAAACAAAACCTTCTCACAGTGAGCACACTAGTTGGTGATGAAATCCAATGTCATGGGAACAAAGTAAGAAGGGGCTAAGATAGAGCGAGTGGAAAAGTTACGTTGACAACCTGCTTAATGGACTTACACCCTGGCGCAAGCTCCCACACATAATCATGGGTATACTCTCCAAGGAGCCTGAGTGAGTCTGGCCAATGTCGATTCTCGGTACCGTGAAGACTTTCCCATCCACAGTCACCTTGTGTAAATACCCTAAAGAGATAGGCCACTAAGGTTACCAACTACAATAGTGATGCCTGGGGAAATAGTCGACAGTCTGATCCATGCACAAGGGCAGGGTATCTAGCCCAAAATAAACTTTAAAGGCTTCCACTCATCATTGTGGGTATACCTTCAAGACACCCCCATAATACGCACAATCTCTACACCAAGATCAACAAAGAAGGGTGAGTAACTTTTCCAGTCTTAATGCAACCCTAGGTTTGACCCTTGTGTGAGAAGGGCTTCCCAGGACAAAATGTAGAAATTGGATTTCACTTCTCCCTAACACAATATTCTATGTTTGTTTACAGCTTTGGAAATTTATCTTTCACACATATTCCAAATCCCTACAACTAATCTAATGTAGGTTTGCTACCAGAAAAAGTAAAAATTTCTAATCAATTTTAGTTTAGCACTTTATTTTTAAGGTTGTTGTTACTCAAAAGGAAAATGGCATGGAAAATATGGTGTTTTGATAGACTCAAAAGTTATGCAAAAAGATGAATATGCAATATTTTCATTTCGATGAAAGCTATGATGTGAGAAGGAGAAAACATTCATCATTTCAGATGCAGAATGTCCCAAAATGTAAAAAAAACATGCAATTCCGCTACTTTAAATGCAAGCATTCAAGGAAGACAATAGAATGCGAAGAAGAATCCGAGAAACGATAGAGAGAAAGAGAAACCACTCAAAAATAATTGTTTGGGAAAATGACCTCAAATATCAAAAGGAAAGGTGCATAGACCTTTGAATTTCCTCACAAAAGCTTCCACTCAGTCAGATAAATGAGAAGAAAACAATAAATTGGCTCTAAATCGTCAAAGCCAAAGAGTTGTTCAAAGTAAGGAAGAAACATATGTCACAAAACCAAACAAAGCATCATGAATTCTTAGATATCAAGGTGTTGGGGACCCAAACAAGGATACACTGAGGTTGCAAGAACTCTAATCAAGTGCAAACAGGAAAAAATGGATTCAGAGACTAAACTCCTGCAAGATCTTTAACAAAAAAAGGGCAGCTCTCTAGTGTAAGGGGCACCAGAGTGTTCCAACACTCTGTGTAAATCCAGCAAGGAGTGCCAACACTCTAATAGAAAGGGAAGGGGAGCGCTATGCTTCAAGAAGTTCAGCAAAATACCCAAAAATTGAAAAATTCAAGCAATTTCAAAAATCCAAAGTGTATCGGATGAAGTGAAGGGTCAATCAACAAATCTAAGAATCAAAGACACAGTATGAATAAGATAAAAATGAGCAAAGGAAATCAATATCTAGGAAGGAAAAAATTCAAAGGTCCCTCCCCAGTGGAGTCACCAACTTCTGTTACAGGAGAATCCCCCTATGGACAAGTGGATTCCCTCTTGGATTCTAGACCCCTAACTCCAAGACAGAAAGTGTTATTATGGACACTAACATTCCTTTATCATAAAGCTAAACTATAAAATAAGAAGAGGGAAGAAAGGCAAGTACATTTTTATTGACATTTGTCCTTGTTCGCTCCAAGTTGATCTTGATATCCAAGTTCAGTTGAAGGTCTTGTTGTACGATGATGAACAACAAAAATACTTCCTACTCTAATATGATTATATTTATAATGAATCTATGAAATAAACAAGTTCATATACACAAAATTTAAAGGAAACAGGCCAAACACAAATTTATATTAATGAGAACAAAGTGTTGCTTATAGCCATGGATGTAGTGCAGCAGCTTCACCAAGATCCCATTGTACAGACCCTTACTCAAATAATACACACATAGAATGTTGATGCTTCAATGATATCACCCTTATGAGATCATAATTTATATGCTTTACAATGTCTCGCAATCTCTATCTTTGTCTTGTATGTTGCCTATGAGATCATAGGTTTCATACCTCCAATCGTTTCATGTATCTTTCACCATGAGAAGGCCCCCTTATATATGCTTGGAGAGGCCCAACCACTTGAGATATCTTTGGGATAAGTTGAGGATTCTTCTCCTTCAGTTGAGGATCTTCCCTAAGATCATGCCTTGAACTCATATTCAAATCCAACCAACTTTAGAGATTAAGGGGATTCTTCCCTGATTTATATGAACAAACCAAAATTCGCTCAGGAAGGGTAGTTCTCCCCCAAAAGGGTGCACAAATCATTTCAACACTCCCCCAAAGAAGGCTAGGGAGCACCGGTGCACCCTGACAGTGGGTAGGGGAGCGTTTCCTTCCAAAAATCATTTGTAAGTAGTTTTTTTAGTGGCAAAAGGCGTTTACTCCTTGTCAAGTGATTTCTCCTCTTCAAAAATAATCTTTGAGGTGTCTTAAGTGTCCTTATGATGTTGTTAGAGGCACGACATAGGAAATATGGAAGTATGATGTTTGTGACACTTGCGACACTTGTGGTCAAGATGTGACACTTGCAGACAAGATGCGACACTTACAACACTTGTAATGACGACACTTGCGACACTATTGAAGTGAGTAATTTTGATGTGTAACAAATACCTGACTATCATATGAGAAATTTTTTGGCTTTCTTTCAGCTCCACCCTGTCAGTGATGATGCTGAAGACTTGGTAATGAAACTATCTCTGCCACTCTGCATGGAAATTCTAGAAGATGGTATGATAATCTTCCAGCCGCTAGCATCACATCTATGGACCAGTTAGAAGAAACCTTTCTCATGAGTTGGAGCATGAAATTGGAAGATATCCAATTGTTACTTAAAGGACTCGAATACATAAGACAAATGGAGGATGAGACTATCATGGATTTTGGGGTTAGGTTTCAGATGTTTCTATACTAGATTCCTAAAATCCATTGTCCTGAATACAAGTACCTCATGTATCTCTATACCAATGCACTTCTAGGTAATTTGATCTTCCTCCTAAATAAAAAGGGTCCAAAAACACTTGTGGAAGCTCACAACATGGGCATACAAATCGAGGTAAATATATCCTTGTCCAAAGGTAAACACTTTTCCTCTATATGGAACAAAATCAATGAAGATACCTCAGACACTCTCAGTTTGAAGAAACTAGTTTCCCTTGAATCCTTTACTATTGATTCACAAGAAAGAAGGGAACAAATTTTTAACCAACAAAATGAAGACATGGTTGAGGAGCTGGAAGCTAAGCAAATTGATGAAGTATCAACCTATGCTCCTCCCTCTGATAAATCCATCCATGAACCTTTCCTCTCTGCACAACAACAAGATGATGAGGTTAGTTGCTTTCCTTTTCAGGATATTGATGACTGTAACGACCCTTGATTATTAAGTATAATTAATTTAATAATATAATCCTAAAAGATTAGCTAAACTACATTTATGTCTTAAAATAACATTTCTAATTGATTATTATTAATGAGTTAGTCGTGATGGTTAATGATTCATT
>SNQJ01S0007852.1:0-13791 GCA_010110895.2 Picea sitchensis | reverse complement strand
TTAGGTAGGGGAGTAAATGAAGGGAAGGCGGTGAAGGAGGAATAAGGGGGGGGAAGGAGTTGGGAGGAGAAATCATTCTACGGGAAGTTGGCCATGAGTTTGGAAGCTCTGAGTATTGCAGAGATCCAAGAGGGGCTGTGAGATTGGTGTGCTCAGATTGAGGCATGGGATTTGCTGGTTGTGACATATTGATCAGGCAGGCACCGAGTTGCTAGAGGATTTTGGGCTCAGAGGGCCAGGATATCCGTAGATATCCTGGAGCTAGGTCGTTTTCCTAGTTGGCAGGGTGGACAATAGTTTTGGGCAATTATTTTTCTGTGTTTGCAACAGGACTGGACTGTGTAGCAGGTAGCAGGAGAGCAACAACAAGGCAACTAGCAACGGAAATTAGCATCAGAGTTAAGGTATTCAATTCAAATTTATGCATTGTTTTAATTAGATTTATTACTCATTAATAAATTTTACTTGCGTAAGTGTTGAAAAAATTTGGAATAATTCTTCTTTTATAAACCTGGTAGAAATTGTTGTACATTTGGTAGGATTTGGTAGAATTTTTAGATGTTAATTTAAAACCAGTCATTACAATGGCACCTTGTTCCATGATTCAGAGAGTGAAGGAGGAATGGAATCCATGAAATAAGTAGATCTTACCTAATGTTCAATTGAAGATAAAGAGTTTGTTCATGAGGATGAAACAATAACGCATGTTGAAAACAACCACATCCTCAAGGTTCCTGGACAAGAAGAAACAATAAGTTACCCTCCTCCCAAAGATTTTGATGATGCTCTACTTTATGATAGGGGAGATAAGGAGGAGATAAATGAGTCCTTTAAAACTTCAAATACTGCATGTTATGATACATATAGTGACATGGTTGATAACATTGATGAGTTCATACATGTTGGGAGACGTAGGTGGGATGTAGTTGGTTATGATTTGGCTCCCATCTATGACCTTGAAAGTCATTTCCAAGTGTTTCCTTTACAATTATCACAGTAGGTTACTCTTGACCAATGGAAATAAGGAGATGGGATTTTTACCCATACGTTTCAAACACTCAAGGATGACTTATTACCTTTTTTTCCTGATGGTTTGCAGTCTTCCCTTGAGCGTTTTGATGAGTACTCCTCTCAGCACTTGGATTCTTTCCATGAAGATGATTATCAATCGCCATTGTGCTCAGATCTCTATAGGACTAAGGACCTTCTTTTCTTAAACAAGGATCCTTGCCACTACTCTCCCCAGGTACCTTCAATTAGTTTACTTTGTTGTGTCTCTAGAGGTGTAGTTGGGAAGTATGTCTTTTATTTTAAGTTTCCTCTAGGGAAAACCCTAAAGTCCAAGGTTTGGTTGAATACTACAATTTTGAGTCTGTTATCTCAGTTTTTCGACTTTCCCTTGAAAGTTTGTCAGTCTTCTATTAGATCCTTGTGGATCCCTCCGAGGGCTTTGGATTTTGGGAATGTCTTAGGTAGCCATATTGTAGACCTTTTGAGTCAGTTTTATGAACCTTTGACTTTTCATGTTCCCTTCCTGAAGTGGATTTATCACTTTCCTCATATATTGACTTGGCATGATTTTATCCCTCCCACCCACCATCACGAGTTAGAATTTATGGTTTTCGATGATATGATACACTTTCTAACCCATGTTATTTTTGTGCTTAACTTATCACTGTTTTGGTTTATGATGAAGCACAAAGGCAGTTATGGTGGGGCATTACTGGATTGGTTTCATTGGTCGTTTGAATACACCTAACATCCAACCAAGATGTAAGTACAGGTAAGTAGGCATTTGCATTCGTTGTATTATACCATCTTATTTGCATGTCATAATAGTTTCCTTTTACACTTATACGTAGGATTGTCTTTATTCCATTATATATATATATATATATATGAGCTGGGGATGATATCACCACCCCAAATGATTAATAATAGTTTCTATTGAGATCAATAAGGTTACAGGTTATGCCATAAATGCTGAGGTTCTCATGCACTCTACAATTAGAACATGTCCCCGAGTTGGAGCCAGATGTTATCCCCCACTTTTAGGGATAACTAGGAGATCATGTCTCAAATGCCCACAGGTCCTAGAAATGGAGTACCAAGAGCCGTATCAACTTGAGAATGTCCCTAGAGGGCCCATAATTTATCCCTTTCAGTGCCTCCACTTTGTCAGCAACAACAACATCCATCACCTTTGTCCTGGTCTTGTATCATATATGGTTCTTGCTCCATGAGGTAATGATTCTGGGTATCACGGTATGTGTCACTCTGATCCTTGAAACCTTTGAATATGTGCATTTAATTGAATGATTATCTAATATGTTATTTCTTAATGTTGATATTGCTACATTGATTTCCATTAGCATTTATTATGAAGTGATATATTATAATCATTGATAGTTTACATCATTGATTTACTTCATTTGTATTGTTGTCAATTGCTTTATATCAGAAGTCCATAATTATATGAAGTGCTAACCATCAAGTAAGCTTGCATATGTATAGTTTATTTGTTGCTTTGTCTCAGGTAGGTACACTTTTTGGTTATTACTTATATTTATTGGCTGATTAGCCATGACTATCTGATTAGTGGTGACTTGTGAGGGGGGAATTATCAGTTAGCCTTTAAGAAATTTTCCTTCTCAAAACCCCAGGTCATCGGGGATGTCTCCCCTGGGCCTTACCTCCCTAAACAGAAAGAGCCTTCCCATTGAGGTGACAATGGTAGAATTGGTTTAGTTATGCCAGTTTGACCTCCTTTCATCCGTCTATTATCTTAACTACAAATTGTGTAGTAACACTACCATTTAATTATCCCTTTCATATATGTGGATAATTAATAAATATATGAATTAGTGACAAGGTTATAACATAGAACCCGCAAACAACATGATCCTCATACCCATGGAAATTGATCTATGTCGCAAGTGATTACCAATAGCATTCAACAATAATGCATTAACCACTAATTATCATGCCAAATGAAACCAAGACCATAAAAAATGTAGGACTGTGTAGGCAACATCATAACAACAAAAAAATATGTGTGATATGTCTATCCTTGTGCCTCTAGTCTACAAGGGGGTCCCACCTACTAGTATTATATTATTATCATAATTAAATAATAGCGCTTTAGCATATCCTTTAAGGGCAGAATTCATCGTTGCAATTTTAATTGTCAATAGCAATATCCCAAACCTATTATGGAAATCCCTTGCAGTTTCATTCTCATTTTTTTTTATATATATTCGAGTCTTTTTAGTAACATTTCGATATCTTCCAATTTATTTCCCCATTTTTTTAGAAAGGTTTTTTCTAACTGTTCCATAGATGTGATGCTAGCAATGGGGAGATTACCATACCATTTCCTCGCATTTCCATGAAGAGTGGAAGAGAAAAGTTTCATTGTCAAATCTTCAGCATCATCACTGATAGGGTGGAGTTGAATGAAAGCCTAAAATTACTACCATCCATGTGATTTTCATCTCTAACCCCATCTCTACCAGTGAATCTAGGGAGCCATTTTTTGTACTTCGAGGGCATTTGTCGAGGGTATCCTAGGATTTTACTCATGTCTAAAGGTTTGAATTTTCTTGGGTCCCATTGAGAAGTCATGGTTGGCTTCATCATTAGTGGAGTCGCTAGACAATTTTCTTGAAATTATCAAAGGAATGAGGGAATCACCCTCAGTGGAGTCGCTAGGTAATCTTGTAAGAAACTTTCTCTCAATAAGGCTTACTGAAAAAGAGTCGTTTAAGGAATATTGACTCAGTGTTCCCCCATAATGACGCCAAAATTTTATCGTGTAATTTGTACTTTGATAGAGGAATTGTAAAAGGAGAGAAAATTGGCATAACTTGAGGGTATCCTATCATTTTCACCTCAATAGGATTCCTCTTTCTATTTAGGGTGGTAGGCCCAGCGAGATGTCCCTGGTGAGGTAGGGGTTTGAGAAGGTAAGGTCAAAATTGCTAATAAAATGTCCCCTCTCACAAGTCACCACCAATCAAAAAGTCCCAGTTTTATAACCAATGAAATGATAATATATCAAAGTGTACCTTCCCGGAACAAAGCAACAAGAAACTATATATATTTGCAAGTACACTTATTGGTTAGCACTTCATAAAACCATAGACTTTCTCAAATGAAGAATTTTTTTGATAATGATGAATTAAACAAAAAATTATAATAGAAAATACTGATGATACAATACTTCACATTAAATTCCTTGAAATGGATTCAAAATGACTAAGAATCATCAACCATTAAAATTATAATACTAGCATTGATTAGAAGCAAACAAGACAATGTATTAATCAACCTTTTCGATTGTTTTTATAAGATTTTAATGTTACAATTAATTGATATAGCTTACTTTAGTAACAATAGAAATATTGTTGGCTCGTGCCCACTGCAGCCATCACCCCCGAGCATTAATATGCATTTAATGTCGATGGGAGGGGCATTAACACAAGCTCCCTCGACCACCATTATGAAGAGTGAAATGCAGCGCCCCTTATGTGTTATCGCTCGGCTGTTTGGTTTTGATTCTGGTTCTGTGGTTCTTTCCATGGTCCTTCGGCCGCTCCCCACCCTCAACCTTGGCTCTGCAGTCTTCCTGCAGATGTCGGGCCTCACCATGCCGCGGCAACGAATGCGTCCACGCAGGGGCTCTCCCTGGCACCCTCGGCGCCCCCGCACGTCCTCCTCTCCCTCTGGTTCATCCACCCCCGCCTCTGACTGTCTGGCCGTCATTGACACCATATTGACCCCGACATGGCGACATCCCTCCTTCAGGCATTCGTCTCCCCCCCCGGCGTCGGGCGGGGCCTTAGCGAATTCACCCCATGGAAGGCCCCGCCATGGTCGACCCCGCAGCAAAATGAAGACGCCCTTCCCCAATATACCGTGTGAAAGCTCCACCATTCTGCATGATTTAGTCTTTGAGCTTCGAGAAGGCGTGAACGACCTCCAGTTCCGTGTTCAACAAATGGAGGGAAGGTTGTCAGTCCTTCTTCAGATTCTCGCCAATCCCCCTAAAGCCTCCCCTGAGGATTCCAGTGACGCACCTCTCACTGCAAGCGACCACGCGAGCAGCCATCAGCAAGACGCTATAGAGGGGAGCCCGCAATATGATGGGAAGGCATGCGAACCAGCGCCCATGAACGCTCTTGAGAGGAAGTAGACCCTGGCAAGAAAAGAAAGTGTTGACAAAGGAGTTGTTCCGGTGGTATCAGCGGAGGTGATAGGCACCAGTCTCCAGGCAAGTGTCAGAATGGCAGCTTACGAGGACAAGGGCACCGAAGCCACGGACATGCAGTGGACGACCAGTGGAACACCTGTCATCGAGGAGCCCTGGCCATGCCTCTTTCCAGAGTATGTGCCAGATTCTACACAACTTGTTCCCTACTTTAGCTCTAGTGGCTCACATGGTAGTTAAATTGTCTGGTTTTTCTAGGACTGCTAGAAAATTTTGATACATTCTTTATACAGTTGCTTTATACGGTTGGCTGAATTGGTTTCTCCTTCTGGAGGAGTTTAGTAATTACCACCGATTGACTCAGTCTATGTACTCTTGATCTTGGATCTCAGAAGGTCTTTTATATATAATACAAAATACTTGCTTACAAAAAAAAAACAATAGAAATATTGTTAGTAAGTTAGGCTATTCTAGGGTTATAAATGGTCAGTAGAAAGCTCAAAGAATAGGTTTTGATGGCTGTTTTGATCAATTACTCAAAAGAGGACTTAGAATAGTTATTTTAGGGAAAATGCAGCCAATGATATGGAAGAAAATGTTGAAGAAAAATGATAATAGGAGAGTCAAAGACAAGAGAGATTGATAGATTGGAGTGTTGGTAATCCAAGGCTCCAATTATCAAGCCCTAAGAAGAAAATAACTACTAAGGTGTAGGTAACCCTAGGCCTTAGTATATTTCCTCCCTCTTTAACTCAATGATGAATAAATAAATTGGCTAAGACGAAGCAATCGATAATAAGGTGTTGCAATGGCAAGGCATTAGCACATGCTTCAAGAAAAATGGCCTTTTGACAAGATCTAGTAGGTGAAGGCTTTTAAAGCTAGGACAATAACATGTGCTAGTCTTCCTAGGGTTTAATCAAGCAATTTCATAATCTTGAATGTAAATTCAAGATAAATAAGAATATAATCATTCAATTAAGAATAATTGCACAAATATCACTTACATACACCAAGAATCATCAAGAAAATCCCTAGTTGAACACAACCACCAAGAAAATTGCAAAAATACTCCAAATTTAGCCTTTCTCAACAAGTGCACCTAAAATTTCAGCCAAGAAACCCTAGATAGGGTGCAAATTTCAGTCCTCACAAGTGTCGGTGAAAGATGATGAATAATACAAGGGTTTAAACCCTTATTTATACAATACTAAAGACCAAAATTAGGTAAAAAAGGATGACATGGCGAGTTACACATAATATCCAGTTTTTACATTAAATGTCATAATGAAACCCTAAATCAAATTTTAAATATGATTTCATTCCCTTTTAGGGAGACTTTAGGCCCTTTTAGGGAAAAGTTGGCCTCTTGGAGAAAAACATTAGGCCTCCTTGGGCCTCAGGATCTCGCCACATGTGCCACTTGGCACACAACTGCTTCCAAAGAATCCAAAATGTTGGGTGACATCATGGGTGACCTAAGTGACATCATGGGCCTTCTAAGGCCTACATCAACGTGGAAAGGGAAATATCCCCCTAGGTCCAAGTCTACCAGGATGTCCTTGGTGGAATGTCCTATTCTCTCTCTGGTGCAAACCCCTGATCTGTCTATGCCTCTGTTTGGGGTCAAAACATCCATCTGGTGGGATTTTATCCCTATGGAGGTCCGAAATAATAATATCCCCATATGTACCTGTCCATTGGGTGTGGCCCTGCAACATCAACAAATATGCCCTCCATGGGTTCATAATTCACAGGGATCATAGCAATGCCAATCACAACTAATCATCAAGTTATTTAAACATGTGCATGAAACCCCTTTTACTTGTACAAGTGCTCAAAGATGTTATGATACTCTACAAGCCAAGTTTGGAGGGGACGCTAGGACGTCCTATTGGGATAATTCTCATTGGATATGGGATATTCTTGGGTGAAGTCAAATCCAGGACATGTAAGTGGGTGAGGTCATAGGGGATGTCTGGTAAATGGGTGGAGTGATAGCAGGGAAATGTATGGCTTACCCATGGGTTCCTCTAAATAGGGTGAGATGCACCTTGTCATGGATGAAAGTTTTTCCAAGACCATTCATGCATTTTTTCTTTTATTCTTATTTCTTTTTCAATCATGAGGCTTGTTAGGGGACATTTCCCTGGCATGGTGACAAGTGGTGACTATGTTACCCACAATCATTTCACGGAAATGAGAAGGGTTGATCGTGATGAGACCCCCTTTGTCTTGGATATGCCACCAAGAGACACTACCTTGGCGTGGTGACAATATGAATGGTATTTTCATACTGCTACATGCCCATGGACCTAATAGGATGGCTCATGATGAGACCCCCTATCCTCCAACTAGGTCTTGATTTATTGTTTTTCTGGGTCCCTCTATTTCTTGTTGAGAATTTTTTTATTTATTTCTTAGGGATCCATGGATGAAGCATCTCATGGTTTCATTCTTTTGGATTTTATATTTTTCTAGCTACTTTTACCCTCTGGGCCTTTAGCCCCTTCTTCCCACAAGATAAGGTACAATCCTTAGATAGTTTTTCCAACCCAATGCCCAGAACAGTGTATGGGACGGATGAGCAGGAAAAATATGAAAAGTGGTAAGTATGGTGGGAACATATGATTACCTTTCATGAATCCCCCCACTGGAAAATCAAACCTTATGGGAACCAACTTACTAGGGAAACCTGTCATTCCCCCCAGGTTTGGTCAAGTGGAAAGGCATAAGGTCCAAGCACATGTTAGAAGCAAAAAGAATTAAATTCACATATTCAAATGTTTTGAGAATTAGAGTGACACATACCATGATACGTACACTCATTACCTCATGGAGAAAGACCCATTTATGTTGCAGGACTAGGTTGATGTGATGGATGTTTCTCTTGACAAAGTAGAGGCATTGAAGAATAAAAGGATTGGCCCTCCAAGGCCATTCTCAAGTTGATCTAGCTCTCAGTACTCCATATCTAGGACCTATGGGCCTCGAGACATAATCTCCTTAGTTATCCCTAGGCTAGGGGATAACAGGATGGATTCCTAATTTTTTGGTCTAGACATTAGGACCATAATTGCATCTATAAAAGCATGTGTTAAGAAGAAAGGTGTACACTTTGGCATACCAAGCTCCAGGAGACTAATTAAGACCATAAAGAGATTTCTTAAGGAAATAAACAAGGTTGGAGTCCTTTTGGACATATCCAGGAGGTTATTCCATGTATATTTATTCTTTCAAATCCCCATTCAAGAATGCGGATTGAACATCCATTTGATGGAACTCCCATTTCTGTGAGGCAGAAAGGGATAGAACAAGGGGGATGGAATTCATTTTGGTGACGGGGGAAAAGGTTTCATTATAGTCAATGTTTTCAACTTGATACAACCCTTCAGAAACTAACCTAGCCTTGTGTATTTCAACACTTCCATTTGATATATAGTTAGTATATACACTCATTTACATTTGACAGTTTTTCTTCCTTTCAGAAGAGGTACAAGATCCCAAATATATTTCTCCATTAAAGAGTGATACTCTTCATTCATTGTTGTGTCCAAATATAGATTACATGAATCTTCTGAAAATGTTTATGATCAAGATTCTATGTAAATTGAGCCAAAAGAGAAGAGGCTCGCTGGAATTGTGAATGTGTCCAACACTAATATAAAGGATCACTTGCAATATCACCAATTTATTCTCCTGTTGAATGGATCCATCTCGAAAGAGATGGTGTTTGTGTAGGTTCATATTCAATGGAATCATTTAGAGGAAGGTGAGTAGGTGGAGGTTGATTTTCATCCTTATTGTCATCATCTAAAGAATAAGAAACAATAATAGGAATAGAAGACGACAAAAACATTGAAGATGTCACAAACACCAAATTAGGCTCTTATGCCAAGAGATTTTCATCAAATTTAATATATATTTTAATAAGAATTTCATTGGAATGAGTTTGAATAAGTCTATAACCTTTGACATATTTATAATATCCAACAACAACAAAATTGTCACTTTTATGTTGTAAAACTTTCCTTTTCTCACCGGGAATCTGATCCCATGCTACACTACCAAATACAAAGAAGTGGCTTACATATCGTTTAATTTTATTCCATGCTTCCTCAAGTGTTATATGTGTTAGATCATTGGTGGGAGTGTGATTTAATATTCAATTTGCATAATTGATGGCTTCTTCCAAATAATTAAGACTTAATCCCTTAGATTGGATCAAAAAATTATCCATTTCTTTTAATGTGCGATTATTTCTCTCAGCAACACCATTTTTCTATGATATGTATGGAACAATATGTTGCATTTGAATGCCCTATGAAATGTAGTAACTTGTAAATTTATTGTTCACATATTTTCGTCCATTATATGTTCTTAACCTTTGAAGTTGATGTCCAAATTGTTTTTCTACAAGGTCCTTGTAGGCCAAAAACTTGTCAAAAACTTCAATCTTAAGTTTTAATAAGTAAACCCAAGTGTGTATGGAGAATTAATCAATGAAATTTAAGAAATACTTGCATCCAAAGAAAGAATGAGAAGAATGCATACTACAAAAATCATTGTGAACAAGCTACAAAGGGGCCTAGGTGCCAAGAGGCATGTTTTTCAAAAATATATCCATGATGTTTTTCGAGAACACAACAGGCACAAACACCATCTCTCCAAGAAACAAGAGAAATAATAGTGACCATGTTTTCATTACATATTTTCTAAAATGAGTGATAATTTATATGAACAAACCACTCATGCCAAAGTTTGTTCGAGTCATCACTATGCACAATAAAAACTGATGGAAAATATGATAACCCAGAGTTCTCAAACTTGTACTATTTGGTAATATAATAAAAAATTCTAGTTGCAAGGACATGCTTAGGATCTTTTAAATCATTGATTACAACTTGGTAAGGTGAAAAATCTATGGTTTTACCTTCACCTGAATGAGTTATATGATACAATGATATAAGTTTGTAGGAAAGACTGGGAACACATAATACATCACTGAAATTACCATTATCTACCCAAATTGTTCTAGACCCTACAACACTAATATATCAATCATCACCAACAAATATTTTATTGGTGTTACATTCATTTAGAGTAGAAAATATAGATTTCTCATTAGCCATATGATAATATGCTCCAGAATCAATAAGCCACTCATCAAAAGAAGAATTATAAGTTGCATTGAATGGGAAACCATAAGAGAAAAGGGCATGTCCAGAAGACGAATAAGAGGAATGAATATTGATGTTGTGCTTCTTCATCATTGCTTCTAAGGCTTCCATATTTTTAAATAATTTAGACTCCACATGACCATTTTTCCCACAAAAGTTGCAATGTCTATCAGTTTTCTGACTCTTTCATTTTTCGCCTTTGTCCCCATTAGGAGAAGAAGTTGGCGGAGAGGGTTTGGGACCCTTGTTTTTATTGTTATTGTGGAGAGAATGTTTCTTCTTAGGATTCTTCGATTTTGTTTTTTGTTGGGCCACCAAGGCTTTTGTTGGATGTACTTGCAGTGTTAATTAATCCAAGTTTCACAAGCTCATATTATTCTCGAATAAAATAATCACAAATGAAATCAAGAGAGGGTTATTTATAAACGCTCCCTAGATCTTCTCTGGTGGCATAAAAGGTATATAAAAAAAGAAAATAAGCACTAACAAGATTAGCAAGGATAGAATATATGCATCAATCTTTCTATAGATCTAATTTGCAGTCTATACATAAAATAATAAGTGTTTCGAAATTAGATAAGTAATATTCACTTGAAGGAAAATAATTTGGATTTAAAGTCATTAACTAATTTTCCAACACCTAGGCTTGAATAATATTATGTTTACCAAACACAACTTTAAGATTTTCCCAAGCTTTATCTCGTTCATCAATTCCTTGAAGCTGAAACCTTAAATCAGGAGAGATGGACATTATTATTATTCCACATACTTCATCATTCTTATTATACCATTTGAATTTCTTTTTACCATCATAGGTGGATTGTTTTGTTCCCAAGGTAATCTGGTACAATCCCTTTTGTTCTTAGCACATCCTCCATATGGGATTTCCATGAGAAGTAGATTGGTACTGGAAAGAAAACGATCATTGGGAGAATCCATATTAAAATATGCAAATAATATGGATTTACAAGATAAAACTTATGGTCTAGATAGAAATATCTCAAAGAAATAGGCTATTTAAAAAAATGACACTGAAAAAATACTTCAGATGCGAAAATTATGCCCTTTCGAAAAAATGCATAAATGGTAACCAAAGAGCCACGTGGAAAGTAGAAGTTGGTCCACATGGTGATGCTCCTTCTTATCTAACTGTGTCTATAAGCTCACTTTTACAAATAAGTTTCTTATGAAGTGACCCACTTTTATAGTATACGTGATAATCACTTTTACAATGAAGTTACTTTATAAATGAAACTTGCATGGAAAATAAATAAATTAAAAAAAAAACATTAAAGTTATTTAATAGTGATTCACTTTTATAATTAAGTGAAATGCACTTTACAATGAATGCATGAACTTAAAAAAAAAGGAACAAAAAAGAGACTTCAACTCAATACCTCTTACTCAATAAAACAACTTTTAACCAAGTGAGCTAGTGCAAAACACATTATAATATTAAGAAGGAGAATTGGGGTTGTTGTTGTTGAAGACATACTTGGAGTTCATGCTCAATAAAAGATTATTTCCATGCATTCACATACAAAATAAATATGCTCCTCAAAAACAACAAGGCTTAGATCTCGGTTAGCTTACCTAGAAAATGCAGTTTTTTGTGTGTTTTTGATATACCCAGATCGCATAGAGCGCATGAAAAAGAGAATATGAAGAGAGGAAAACACTTTCCACTCTATTTCATATTTTTAATGACTGCAAAAAGTGTAAGGAAAATAACATACATATACTAGAAAGAGTAGAAAACTAGAAAAAAAAACAGAAAACCAAAATATTACTCGGTAATAAAAAATTAAAAAGGGCATATTTAAGATTTATACCTTTGGATCTGAATGAAATGGTTTTATATTGGGAAAAAAGAAACCTTTTTGAATGAAAAATAAAACATTCCTGAATGAAGTGAGAACTCTAGAAACAATGGAACAATCCATTGGAATATTGAGAAGGGGAATGAATCAGTATTACCCTTTTTCAATAATTAGCGGTGACTTTTATATTTTGTTAATTACCACAATAGATCAACAATGGAATTGTTTGTAAAATCAATTGTATAAATATAATTAATAGGAATTACAAGGATTTTATGAATAATAGTGAAGGACACCAATCCTTTTTAGAGCACCAACTCTAGGAGACACAACTCCCCTTCTTCAGGGAACCAAACCTAGGAAGTACCAACTCCCTTGTTTTTTACATCACCAACCCTAGTAAGCACCAACTCCCTTATATTTAGGGCACCAACCCTAGGAAGAACCAACTCCCTTGTATTTAGGGAACCAACCCTAGGAAGCACCATCTCCCTTAAATTACACTTACTTAGTAAAGGATATGAATCCTTCTGTGCTCCTCTGTTCCACCCTCACTTCATAAGAATCATCAGTTCTTCTTCTTGGACTCTTCTTTTGTTTTTATCTTCTAATCTGGCCTACATAGAAACTTTGTTCTCACCGTTCTTTTTCATGCATATAATTTTCCAACTCGTGTGAGCTATGATTCATTGTGTCCCTTTGTTTGGACCATTGCACCTCTTCATTTTAAATTAAGAATAATCTCTATTATTATTCAAACATTATTAGAAGGTTTTTAATTTAGTGAGAGTGGTTTTCATAAATCGATCAATTTTGTTTTTAACTCGATTCCATGTCTCTACAAATATTGCAGAAATTGAATTCTGCAGAGGTGCTTCCTGTAAATGTATTGAACCTGCACAGAATAGATCTAGCTAAACAACAATACACACATTTGCAGAGAGAATTGAAGAAAGAGGAAGGAGAGAAAGAATGGAAGAATTCTCATTAACCATTTTCCACACTCAAAGAGTGAATATTTTACAATAGATATAGGATACATGAGTGACTAATGAGAAATAGTGGTGGTCTATAGTTATCTAGACACACACTATCAGTTATGAGAGTAAATTTCCACCTAGTCTAGTCTCTCAGGCAGTTATAGGAGTGAACTGCCACCTAGTCTGAGTTAACTAGTCAACTAGTCTTTAGTTAACTGACTGAACAAAGAGTAGTGAGGAGTTAACTCAGGAAATAAAGGGTAATGCACCAATTTTGTGATGATCCTGTTAGCACTTGGTAAATTTCCTAGAGGTTGAAACAAAAGAAATTTACAAAGGTAACTTTATCCAACCACTTTTAAGGCTAGGATCTAGCCCTTCCAGCTTCAGAGAGGGATTTCTCTATATGATTTAGCTATGTTTTCAATTTAGATATTAGTCTAGGTAAATAAATCTGTAGGTTTTGTTGTCAAAGTGTTTTTTAATTGGTTGAGACAGTCTACACCTCCATTGGGCTATGGGGTCTGTGCTATAATAAACATGAGATACAAACCAGAAACGTAAAGGAATACTTCCACAGGGCGAGATAATATACTCACTGG
>SNQJ01S0007851.1:168473-187743 GCA_010110895.2 Picea sitchensis | reverse complement strand
GAAATGTTGTAATGTTATAATGTCCTAAAATGGGGACATTACAGACTTGACCACCTACAGAAATCCTATATTCAGCTTAAATTTTTTAAGCATTCCACGAACAATTTCTTATAACCTAGGATTGTCACCACTCTTATATTCCAAGAAAGAAGGGAGAGGTCCTTTCAAACAAGACTATATTTCTAATTGCATGCCACATTTTACATTTCTACTATTGATTAATTGGGTTGGTTGTCGTTGATGTCAACCCTTGAAGAAAGTTCGGTAGCGAATTCTGGTAGCACAAAGGTTTGGGTAATGGACCCAAGTTTGTTTGATAGATAATGGTATGAGTTTTGATATATTTGCATGTAATACTATTTCAGATAGATAGTACATGTCATGCAATTTCCGGTAGTATGTGGAACATCACATAACTATTCACAGTTAGAGAGTTATGGCCATGTGAAGTTGGAGAACCCTCATAAGCCATCTAGAAGCCCTAAAAGGTCAAAGTAGTCAAAGCGTTTGCAAAGAAAAAATTATTTAAATAATAAGTGAAGTGATGAGTGTACTATAAGTTAAAGAGGATTCAAAAGAAATTATTGAAATAATAAAGTTAATGGAGAACTCCCTAAAATAAGGAAAGTGGTTTAAGAGATTTTAGAAGGTAAATAATAAAGTGAAGTGATGAGTGTACTATAAGTCAAGGTGGATACAAAAGAAATTATATAAATAATAAAGATAATGGAGAAATTACTAAGTGGACAAGTGGTTAGAAGTTGGTTAACCCTAAAAAATGGAAAGTGGGTTAAGATGGTTAAAAGGTAACCCCTTGAGGAAGCTACATGAAAGTATAAATAAGAGGCAAGACTCTCTCATTTTAATAACACTTGAATATCATTGAATATCTATTTTGTGATAGGTTATTTAGGCAGGTATTATTGATAGAGAAAAATTGCAGCAGAAAAAGTGCGACAGGAAAAGTGTTGCAGAAAAAATGCGACAGAAAAATCGAGGGCAGAAAAAGTGCAGCAGAAAAATCACGACAAAAAAAGTGAGGTAGAAAAATCGTGGCAGAAAAAGTGCGGAAAAAAAGTGCGGCAGAAAATCGCGGAAAAAAAATGCGGCAGAAAAATCGCGGCAACAACATGGTTGGGGTCTATTTATGAGAGATATGGCACATCTTGTTTGAGGTATGTTTTGTGAGATAGGGTTTATCTCTTGAGATGGTATTAGATGTTCAGTATTGCTGCATATATCAGATTTGTTAAGGGGTACAGTTGGTATTTTGTTGTTGGTATTTGGCATATGGGTATTGGTATTTTGGTTGTCATGTGTTGCTGAAGTTGTTGGTTTAGCTTGAGGATACATAACAGTGAGGTTGTGACACGTGGTTTGATGTAAGGGTTTATTGTATTTGGTTTATGGATAGAGTGATGAATTGTTAAATAACTTTTGATTGTTATATTGGTGTATGTGTTTGGTATCTGTTTGAGGTACATGTTGGGTGCATGGTTGAAAAAAGTAGTTGATGAGTTGACACATACATGAGGTGTATAGTTGATGATGTTGGTACATCTTGATGAGTCAAGGTTGATGCATGGTACATGTTGGTTCAGGTTATTGGTACAGGTTGTTTGGTGCAGGTTGTTACAGGTTATTGGTACAGGTTGATAGTGACAAGTTCACAGTGGCAGTGGTTGATTCAGTGAAAGTGATATGTTGTCTACATTTGACATTTATATTTCAGGGTGGGTGGACGGGGCAAGGATAGGTGGTTGTATCCACCTTCCGATTGTAGCCAAAGAACATAGGGAGTTGTAGCCTCCTTCTGGTTGTAGCCAGAGAATTGGGGAGTTGGAGTTTCCCTCAGGTTGTAGCCTGAGAAACTAGGGGGTTGGAGCCTCTTTCCAGTTGCATCTGGAAAACAAAGGAAGTTGGTGCTTCCAATGAATGTAATTCTTCAAGACATATAAGAAAAAACATTATGTGGTTTTCTCCCGCTTTGAGTTTCCACGTAAAAACACGGGTGTACTGTGTATGAGTGTGATTGTTCATTTGTTCATTGTTTATTTATTCTATAACTATTGGATGATAATTCTACATTGATATAACACTTGTATTTTTGGAGAAAAATCATTAAATTGCTCTATTACCGATTCACCCCCCCTCTCAGTAATCCAACAATTGGTATTAGAGCAGGTTCCTTCAGAAATCATTTTAACCACTGAATGGTAGATCATGGAGAGCAACAACTTGTCTAAAAATGGAATACTACAGTTTGATGGACAAAAGTATGCATTTTGGAACATAAGGATGAAGACATATATACAGGCACAGGGATTTGAAATTTGGCAATCAATTGTAGATTGATACACAGTACCAGTAGTTCCACCAACAAATGACAAAGCAGTGAAACTAAGTCAAAATAATTCCAAAGCCACAAATGCACTTCTGAATGGTCTTAGTGAAATGATATTCACCAAAGTTTCACATTGTAAATCCGCTAAAGAGATTTGGGACAAACTTCAAAATATTTATGAAGGAGATTCAAAAGTCAAAGCAGCAAAGCTTCAAACTTACAAAGGTTAGTTCGAACAACTTAAGATAAAGGAAGATGAAAATATTGCAGCTTACTTTTTACGAGTTGATGAAACAGTAAATGCAATCATAGGATTGGGAGAAGAAATCGAAAAATCTATAATTGTTCAAAAAGTACTAAGATCTATTCCTATGAGATTTGACCCTAAGATATCAACACTAGAAGAAAGAGCAGATCTAAACTCAATAAGCATGGACGAACTACATGGAATCTTCACAGCATATGAAATGAGAACTGAACAAAAAAATCCAGATATAAAAGAAGCATCTTTCAAAACATCCAAAATTCAAAGCAAAAGGAAAAGCAAAACGAAAAAGAACATAGCAGCAGCAGTGACGTCTCAGAAGATGATGAAGAAGTGGCCAACTTTGTCAAAAGATTGAACAAGGGAACCAACGGCAGGTATAGAGGTAAGCTTCCTTTAATTTGTTTTAATTGTGATGGTATTGGTCATTTTGCTAACAAATGTCCTCATAAGAAAAAAAGAAATGATGAAGGTTACTCAAATAGCAAACAAACCTATAAAGGCAAAAGAACCACAAAAAAAGATTTCAAGAAAAGTTTATGCACCAAAGAAGACATATCATCATCAGATGAAGATGAAGCTAGTGACAGTAAGACAGAAAGAGTTTTATTCATGACAGTAGAAGACACTGATAAAGAAGACTTCGAAGAAGAATATGAAGAGGCAGACGTTGACTACCGAGAAGAATTGATGTGTGTCATAAAAGTTATCGGAAGATAAAAGAGGAAAACAATAAACTACAAGAGGAACTTGACAAGAAAGAAGACACTCAAGAACTAGAACAAATGATCACAAATTTAAAGGTTCAAATAGAAGAAGATAAAAGAATTGAAGAAGCACTCAAAGAAGAACTAGAAGAAAAAAACAGAATCATTGGAAATTTGGAAGCAGAGATTGTCACATTAAGAAAAGATCTTCAAAAGAAAAATATGCAGAACAACTCAAAAGTTTTCGATAACATTATCAGCAGTCAAAAACCTCATCATGACAAGTCCTGATTTGGATACAATCAGACAGAAAAGGGATCAAGCTCCAAAACAACAGAGCAAGAAACATATCCAAAAAGCTATGCAAAAACAATCAAAGGGGATAGGAAGATCTACAAGGAAGATTACAGGGACAGTCCTCCACCGAGAAGATTCATATTTCATAATCAACAACCGACAGATAGGCCTCGGGAAGAAGAAGAATTCATAAGAGTACCTCCCTTCAGAATATCTTCAACTCCCAGGTATCAAACTATCTTTTTTGGTTTATGTTATGCATGTAATAATTTTGGACATAAGTTATGAATTGCAGAACTAACAACAGGAACATAAACCACTTTGAAAGTCATACACAAAAGGGTTATCCAAGAAAACCTAGTGAAACACAAAGAAGAAGTTACAACAGGTTTGAATCTTTGAGCACTGAAGTGGAATGTTACACATGTAACAACTTTGAACACATGGCCAAAGATTGTAGAATGACAGTCCCTCCTAGAGAACCGCAACAGAATAACAACAATCACAGACAGGAACCTCAGAAAAGGACATGGATAAGAAAGCAGAATCAATACAACAATGAAGAATGCACACTCGCTCTACAAGCTAAGCAGAAAAAACGTGGTTGGTATGTTGACAGTGGTTGTTCAAAACACATGACAGGTGATAGAGACAGGGTTCTTACATTAAGAAAAAAAAAACATGGATCAGTTTCCTTCGAAAATGATGATTAAGCTAAAATCATTGGAAAATGCACAGTCAGAATTGGGAACAAGAATACAAAGGCAAAAAATGTTCTACTAGTAGAATATATGAAACATAATCTTATAAGTGTGAGTCAAATGTGTGACCAAGGTCATAAAGATACTTTCGATTCATAAAAGTGTGAGATAAGAAAAGAAGGTTCAAGAAAATTGATTGCTCCAGCTGTGAGAACTTCAAGCAACATATGTGTTAAGTGAAATTGGAAATGAAAAGTGTTGTCTAGAAAAGGAAGATGAAAGTTGGCTATGGCACAGAAGAATGGATCACATACATTTTGATAACCTTGTCAAAGTCAGCAAAAGAGAAGCAGTCAAAGAAATGCCCCAGATCATGAAACCAACCAACACTTTATGCAAGCATTGTCAACAAGGAAAGCAAACAAAGACCAAATTCAAATCAAAGGAATATTCAACGACAAGACCACTAGAAATTGTGTATACTGATCTAGTTGGACCAACTACAACAAAGGGTTTAAAAGGTGAGAAATGCTTTATGTTATTAGTTGATGATTATACAAGAATGACTGCAGTTTGTTTTCTCAATAACAAGTCAAAAGCTTTTGAAAACTTCAAAATCTACAAGGAAATGGTTGAAAATGAAATGGATTCAAAAATCAAATTCTTGAGATATGATAATGGAGGAGAGTTCACTTCAAAGGAATTTATGGACTACTGCAGCAGTCATGGAATAAAAAGACAATTCTTCGTTGCTAGGACACCTCAACATAATGGAGTTGTTGAAAGAAAGAACATGACAGTACAGGAAATGGCTCAATCAATGCTAATGGATTCCAAATTGACAAATATTTTTTGTACACGGGCAGTGCATACAACGTTTCACATTCAAAACAGAGTAATGCTCTAGATTTCATGATATATGCCTGGACATTATGCATTTTGCCCTGCTTCACCTTGGTGGTTGACATTGTGCCCTAGTAAGTGGTCTTCCTTGGGGATGGGTTTTCTACTAGGAACTCCCTTGAAGAACCATCGTATCGTTTCCAACCATACTTACCACTTTCTATCATTGTTCCCCCCCCATTCTCCTTATCTCTTGGGATTTTAGGGTGTATTGACCCAAGAAGGAGTTGTCCCTTATTCTATGGGAAGAAGGGGCTGAAGGCCCAGAGGGATTGATGTTAGGTAAAAGATAAAATCCTATGTATGAACCTTCTAGATGTTTCGCCCAGGGATCACCCAAGAAAGCAATGAAACACTTATCTTTGGGTAAAGGGGGACCCACAATAAAATATGATTAAAAATGCTTAAAGGGTTAGTTGGAGGATAGGAGGTCTCATCACGAGTCGGCCTATCATGTCCATGAATATTTAGTGGTATGACATTACCATCATCTGGTCACCAAGCCAGGCTAATGGCTCTCAGTTGCATGGCTGAGAGAAAGGGGGTCTCATCACGAGCCAACCTTCTCATTTCCACTAGGTGTTTGTGGGTGACATTGCCATTATCTAGACACCACGCCAGGGCAATGGCCTTCAACCTTTCCTTAAAATAATGAAAGAATGGCAAATAATGGGCTTGAAAAAAGTGCATTGCGGACGAAAGTACCACACACCCTCTACAAAGGCACCCATAAATGAGACACTACGACCTCTTGTATGTCATGAGCCTTATGCCCATTGAGTCTTGACCCCAACCACCTCACCCACTTTACATGGCTTAGAGAGGGATCTCTTGGAAACGTTCCTTGACCTAGGGAAATATCTACCCAATAGGACACCCCATCAACCCTCCCATGTTCAAACTTGACAAGTCGCATAATGTCTTTGAGCAATTAACTGTTTGATATACTGATCTTTGATGCACATGCTTAGGTGGCTCATTTATTGATTAGATTCACTTATCATGATGTTATGACTTGAGATCCTTCGATGGTGTGCTTATTTGTCTTTGCAGGACCTAGTTGGTGGACATTTTTGGAAGAACAAGCCTAGCTTGGGCTTCCATGGGGCTTGAAGCCCACAGGTGGATGCCAATGGTCCACATGTTGGATGAGAAAGATCAAAATTGAAAGGCCTTGGAGATGACTTGGACGATGTAGCCTATCTCCCACATGATAAACGTTTTTCCTAGGAGAGGGAAAACGTATCCTTTTTTAGCATGACGTCACCTAGGGGGGTTAGGGCATGGTGGTGAGGTAACATGCAATGGCACCTGGACGTTTTGAGGGAATCATGAAGGAAGTGATATTATTGTGTGATATACGGCTTTGGGACGCCCCTCCACTCTCCTCCATCACCAACGACCTCCTCTTTGTGCCAAAAAATCCCCTAAAAGGGTGGCGTCCATGTGAATTAGGGTTTTTCTTATGTGAAAAAGTGATTTTTTAATGAATTTTTTAATATTACTTTGTTAAGGGGGAAAGATTAGGGTTGTTGACCCCTAGTCTTATGGTTTACCCCTAAATATGTGGACAAGTCACCTTGGTGACATTTTGTATAAATAAGAGATCATAAGATCTCATTTTAACATAACTCCCCCTCCTGTGAGAGGTACTTGGTCTGAAATTTTTGCTACCTTTGGTAAATTGTCTCTCTTAAGCTCTTGTTTATGGTTATCTCTTGATGTATGGTTGATGGAAGTAGCTAGCCTTGGAAGGCTTTTCTCTTGCTATTATGATGGATTATCTTAGCATTTTTCCTTGAATTGGTATGGTTTTTACTTTCATGTTATCATTTGTTTCAAGTCAAGGCTATTGTGCTAGGAGCTAGGTGGGAAGCATAAGGGCATACACCCCCACCATAGTCTTCATCATTTTATGCTTCATATTATTGGTTAAACAAGGGTTTGCTAAGAGAAGTATAAGGGCATACACCCTCTTAGCTTAAACTCTAACTAGAGAAACTTGCCTTGGGGAGTAAGATGGTTTACACCCCCAAGGAGGTAGATTCTCTAGCTCTTTCTTTGCATGACCCCATTAACCCAATTATTAAGAGCACTAGTCATTTATTATTGCATTGGAGAAACATAATATTGCATTGGGAAACGTGATTTCTTCAAGTTTTAAATCTCTCTGTAATGTCCCCCACCTCTTGATGAAGAGGATTGGAGAGACTCAGTAATCTAGTCATCCCCATTAGACTATAGTCTCATGCACTATGGGGAAAAGTCAGCTAAACTCAACATTATAATATTAAGTTGACTTTGAAAAGGAAAAAGTAACTCAATGAAAGAATAGAACACATGAGGGTGAGTTAGAAGTTAACCCTAGGGGTTAACTATCTCAACAGATAAACAGATTGGAAGTATAAAGGAAAGGTAAGGGTGCACCTCTCAGTTACCTTGGATTATTATTGCATTTTGCTTTTGGGCTCTAGAGCACAACAGTTTTGAGGGTTTTGAGAATACAAACCCTAGAGGACAACTCGGTGTTGAAAGATCCCACCTCTCTTGTTCCAAGCTTGGTCTCGGGGATGCAATACTCCACCCACACCATTCTACAACAGCTACAGGTACCATCTTCCATCCAGGGCAACAACAAGGCTTAACTTGGAGGGTTTCCAGCAAAGGGGGCGCACCATAGATTGAAGGAAGTTCGATCCAAGAGTTTGAGAAGGCTTTTGGATATTCTGGCACTTGGGTTTTCTCTTCAGGGCCTTGACCATAATTTCTAATACATTTTGAGAGAGTTATACTTGCCATTTGATTTCCTTGAGCATTGGCAAGATTTGGAGTAAAGGAGGGCGCTATTGGAAAGTAGATCTACTCAGTTTGGAGGGGTAAAACTTCATATCTCGGCATAAGACTTCACCAAGGATTTCACATTGCCTCGATCCATCTTTCCGGAGAGTTTCAAAGTGTTTGGAGGTCTCCTTCATCAGGGCCGAATTATTGGGGTCTTGGCAGTCTTCAGGGGGGCGCAACTTGGTTTGGGGTTTCAACATTTGGAGGAGCAGATCTTGATATTTCGGCTTGAGACTTCAGGAGGGGGTTCTCCTTGCCCTGATATACTATTCCACAGAGTTTTGAGTCATTTGAGGGCTTCCAGCAGCAAGGCAGAAATACTAGAGCTTTACAGCTATCCAGGAGGGCGTATCTTCAGCCAGGGGGGATTTGGACTTGACACTGGTTTATCTTGTATTGGTCTTCAGCTTGTATTCATCCTTTGGAGGCTTATATCTTCTTATCTTGAGCATTTTGTAGCAGCTCATATCCCAGCTAGAGGATCTATCTGTTGTTACTCCAGATCTGCAGTCTTATTATATCAGGTTCTCTCATATTATCTAAATAAAGGTCAGATCTATGTTGTTTGGTTCCATCTATGGTGTTTCTTGTTATCTCTTGTATTTCCATATGTTGCATATTCAGATCTATATTCACATGCTTGATAACTAAATCTACAAACCCTAAAACGCAACCCCAAGAGCAAACCTGCAAACAAACATACACACAACAGTTAACAGTTAGCAGTTAGTGTTCCCAATGAAAAAAATGGCTTGGGAACATTACACTCTCTCTTTTGGATAATGATCTTGATGCCTTGGGGATTCTTCCTCGCTTAGGGCATCCTCTTTCTCCCACAAATTCTTATTGTTGTACTAGCTTGTTTCCTACAGCCATTAGGCTGCAGAAAACTCTAACCCTAACCACTAATACCTTACAAACTAACCCTAGACTAACCCTCTAACTTTGCTAGTTTAACCTATTAACCTAGGTGCATCTATAGGGCTAACTTTTGGCACTTTTTGATGGTCAGATTTGTTGTTGTACTTCATTGAATGCTACAGCCATAAGGATGATATATTGCGGCAGAAATTTACTTTTATTACAGCCATATTTACTCAGTCTTGAAGTGTTATTTTCGGTCCACATTGGTTACTAGTTTTATTGCTGACATTTCTAACTAGTCTAAACCTTTTACTTGTTGATTTGGATATAATATATTGCTAATATAACTGTTGCAAAATAGGGACAGCAAGCTTAACTTGTTGATCCACTTGATATATTGCTTTGCATTTGGCTTTTTCTTGTGTCTCGAGCAGGTACAATCATCGGGCAAAGCAACACATCCTTTGGGGCAACATTACTTGGTCAGCAAGGCATATCCCTTTTCCTCTTTTCTACTTAGTCTACCGACTTCTAGGGGCCTCTCCATTACCTTTTCCTTTCTCTTTCCTTTCCCCTAGGGTCTCTGAGATCACCTCCCAGGAGTGACCTTAGTCACCTCCCAAGAGTGACCTTAGTCACCCCCCAAGTGCAGGACCTACATAGAGGTGACATTGGGTGTAGTGTCCTATAGTTATACAACTTGCTTTATGGTTGGGTCGGGCTTTTCCCAACCTACCACTTGTGCGATAACACTAGTAAAAATGAAAAATCACAGCAATATACCAGTTTATAACAGCAGTAATAAATAGCCCCAAAAACTATGATAATAAAGTAAAAATGAAGGGCTACAATGAGAGTAAAATAGAGAGTGAAATAAAACAAATTTCTGGAGTAAAAGAGCATATAACAACACTATAAACCCTAGACGTCATCTCTAGAAAGTTGCTGAAAATGCATTAAAATTAACACTTTGTATTTTATAATATATTCCAAACACTTTCTAACCCTATGACTAAAACAACCAAGTCAATTAATGCTGAAAATGAAAGATTTTGTTCTAATTTAACACTAAAGTACCCTAAAAACATAAAAGAAAAATGAATTGAAATGAAATAATGATTGACACAAGGGAGAAGACTAGTGACTTTCTCTACCTAAGGCATATGGAGTCAAGGATCAACACACTTGAAGATGATTGGAGTAAATCTAGGTTCAAAAGACTAGGGTAAGTCCACTCACTATCCCTGGAGATTTGGCCCGAGGCTTCTCAATCTTCAAGGATGAGATAAGGTAAGGATCCCACTTGCTCCTTCCTCAAAGACTTAGAAGAAGGGTTTGTTTAAGAGGGATAATGAAAATAAAATACCATGCCCACTTTCTTATTATTTAATTACCATCATCCATAAACATAACCAAGACAAAATAAGTCCACTTAATTATTTTATCATGCATACATCCAAGCTTCACCAATATCCATCCAAGAAAAGAGTGCAATCCACATCAACAAGTCCTCCTTAAGAGGTCGTGTTGACCACCTATTCAACTAGGGGGGCAACTCCATGTACCATGAAGATATGCATCATCAAATGCTACCAAGTCAAAGACTTTTTGGTTCTACAAGGCATTTTTGGCCTTCAACACATTTTTGTAAATGGAATTTTCGCTCCCCTGCGTGGGATAATAATGTAATAGGTCTGCATGGATCATCGTTAGGTCAGTTACTTTAGAACTTCATCATTAGAGGAGTCTCTTTCACTGAGTGTTTTTTTTTCTCAGGTTATTAATTTGGCCTAACCAGCCTTATTAAATTCCCTTGAGTTTTTCACTCCCACAATAATTCCTCCAAAGTGGTGAAAGGCGTTCTAATGGTTTTGTCCTCTGGTAGCTAGTGTCTAGGAATGTTGTAAATGACCATGTAAGACATCTCTCAAAGTTTTACGGAATTCCGTCGAATCTAGATAGGTTTTTTTTTAATTTATTAAAATTGTCTAACTTGGGTAATTTTAATTAAAGTTTGATAAAAAATGTAAAAACTAGGTCTTTGGGATTTTTGATAGGGGTATTTGTGCTCAAAAGAAATGGAATGAGACCCCCTACACCCTTGGACCATGTTTCAGCTCAGTTGAACACGTTTTGCTAGGTGTTTGTCCATGAGGAGTCTTAGTAAGTCAAAAACAACAATTTAATTGCTAGTCATGACATAGTCAAAATGTCATTTTTTGTAAAATTGAGTTAAATGGTTAGAGTAAAGGTGGAAGATAATGTCTAAACTCATTCCTAACCTACCCAAACCCCTTTCTACCATTTATACACCCCCTAGACACAACACCCACTTCAAACAATTCGCCCCCCTAGGGGAATTGCACCCCCCCTTCATGAGTAAACCTTAGAAAAGGCAATTATTGGAGGAGTGGGGCCCTTTCTCCCTTGGTGTGCCCTCCTAAGCCTTCCACATCACCCTTTTGGCTTGGCCCACACCCTCCACCTCGTTGTCATCTCATCTATCCTCACCTAAACCCTAGAAATGCGCCCCCCTCCTTGAGATCCTCACATGTGCTTGGTGGTGGACACTTGGCTTTGATCCAAGAGGGGTAACTTTGCCTCTCCAAGTATAAATGAAGGCCCTCTCACCCTCATTCCCGGACCGATTCTCATGCTATTGTTATGCTACCCATTTTTCTCCTCACTCTCCTCATCTCTCCCATCTTGCTCTCATCATTCCTGCTCTCACATTTGGAGAGGAACTTGTAGCAACTAGTTGTTGCAACTTCCTACTTTGTTAATAGAAAGTGCTTTGGAGGACCTTGGTGTATCAAAGATTTATCTTTGTGCATTTGGATTGGAGGTGACATTGTTTTTTGTTGAAGCTTTCTTAATCTATAGAGTAGATGTCCCAAGCAAACTAGTTTGTTTGGGTAGATTTCCAATAGTGTTGTTGTGAGATATATATGAGTAGAGTAGTAGATTAGCAAATTAATTTGTTTGATCTAGCTTACTTGCTCACCATTTGCTCTTATTTTGTAGATTGTTTCACAAGTTGCAAGTTATCTCAAGGGTTTGCAAAGCTAGCTTTGACTTGGAAGCTTGTCTTCATAACCCAACTTGAACCTCTTTACTTTCTAGCATTCATTTTATGTTCATACATTTCAGAAATTTGGGTTTGCTAACATCTTAGAATAGGTCATTCAATCATTTTATTTGCTGAAATTTTTATGCGGAAAATTTATGTGTAAAAACAGAAATTTTCTTTGACCTTTTTGTGTGTTTTGCAGCATTTCCAGCAAGCAATAGCTTGTTGTTTTTTGTAGATTCTTGCTTGTACAAGGGGAAGTGCTGCCCAAATTTGGTCACACAACACTAAAGGAAGGCCTCACTTGGTTGGGTAACAATACTCATCTCTTCCTTTCATCTTTATAACATTGTAGAAGCCCTGGGGAGTCCCTAAGAAGCTTGCATTCTTTGCTAATAATTTTCTGCAATTTATAATTTAGTTTAGTGCCTACATCTTGGTGTGAGCTTAGCTTAGCCAACCCCCAAAATCGTAAAGCTATGACAACCTTTTAATTTTCTGCAATATTTCTTTATTTGTTTGTCCCACTTGTCATTAGGACAAGGTTGTGTGGCTAGGTTGTTTTAGCATTTTATTTCATTCATTTTAACCCTCTTTGGAACAAAATAGGAAGGTTTGTCTCCACCTTGTGTCATTGTATGTGGTTTGTTTAGTGCAGTTTTATTTTCCAGCATTTAAATTTTGTTGTTGCCTACACCTTGGAGTGAACTTGGCTTAGCCAACCCCCAAAATCGTATGACTAGTTTAATGGTTTACTTCTAATGTGTTCAATGGCTTAAAAATTATCTAGAAATAGTAGTAACACACATTAATGTTAATTTAGGTCCATGGAGGCATAGTTGTCTATTTTATGCTATCTTCATCTTTCATTTGCAAGTTTATATTTCATCAAGTACTTGTTTTTAGCTCGTAATCTTTCACAAGCACTTTCATTTTCTTGCAAGTATCATGGGCATATTATAAATTATTTAAGGCAACTTATCTTTCATTCCTTGCAAGCTATTGTTCAATTTCTTTTCATGCTATTTCAAGCTTTATCTTGTGATTAAGCACTTCATAACTTTCAAGCATTTCAATTTCGTTTTTGGTTCAAGCACCTAACTTTTGGCAAGCAACATCTTGCCCAACACACTAACTAATTCAATCTATCCTAGTTTCATAGGCCTAAAATTTATTAGACTTAATAGGGAACTCATTACTGACCCAACTTTGCCACTTAAACGAGGATTGAAAGGAAGCAACGGAAGGTGATAGGTCGGGGACGATCTCATGCGCTCAGCGTCCTTTCCGGGAGTACTTCTTTCCTTGGGTTGACCTGTGGAGCTAGGGTGGAGCCTTGTTTGCCTCACTTCTTGAGCACCCAACAACTACTTGGTACAAGCGGGGGGAGTCTTGAGGTTGACACTTAGTTAGGATTCAATCATTAACTTAATAACTTTAGTAATCCTTAATCCACTTTAATCATTGGAGCTTTTCACTTTGGCACTTACATCATCTTGTGGTTTACATTTAAATATTTCAAGCTCTCACTTCTCATTTACATTTCCATGCAAGTTTGTTTGAATGTTGTGGATAATTCACTAAGTGGTTTTAGTTACGCCCTTGCCCTTGGAGGTCTTTTTCAAGTATTTCATTTTTTGTTTAAGTTGTGTGTTGATATATTGGATCAGCCCTCCTTGAAGTTGTGCATCCTTTGGAGGCACTTCATTGTTGGGTTTTTTGTATTTTGTCTTTGTCATTCAAAGCAGTCACATAGAGTGTACATCCTTTGGAGACACTCTATTGTTGAGCATGTTGGCTTGATGTGTTGGTAATCTCTTCATTTGAATATCTTCTCTTCCTGCACAATCAAGTAGTTGGGTTAGTGCTTGTATCTTTGTTTATAATTGTATCTTTCATGTATCTTATGTTTAGTTGTATCTCCTAGATCTCATTTTGTAACTTTGTATCTAGTTGTTATATACTTGTTTCTAATATTGTTGTAGTGTATCTAGTTCTTTTGTAATCTTTGTAATCTTGTGTAATCATTGTAAAATCTATCTCCCTCAAACTATAGTTGACCCCTTGCCCAACCTTAAGCACTAGTATTAGTTGCTTTAGGAAAAGGCTTGTCTCTCATTCAAATTGTTGCACATTGCATTTGTTGCCTTTGCATATAGGCTAGATCTTTCCCCCTAACATTTTAACTAATTAAAACCAACTCCTAGAATTCAACGTTTAATCTCATCTAGTAACTAGGGTCTACCCCCCTTGGCTTCCCCAGGAGTAAGCCTAGACGGAAGAGGTTCAAGTCAAAGTGGCAGCGTGCGCTTTGAACCTAGGCATTGTGCGTCCAAGAACACAGTAAGTGTGCAGGACTTAGCTCATGTTTGCAAGTGTGTATAAGGACGGCAACAAGTCGCTCTACTTAGACATCCATAACTCACAAGAGAAAAGAGATATAAATCAAGAGAAGAGAAGTCTCCACAATGTGCAATGATCTAACTATGGTAGCGCTCCCTCTATAAATAGGAGGTGTTGCACCCCATGCCTAAGGGTAACTAGAGGAGATCATGTCTCGTGGCCCGCAATGGAGACAATGATCTTGACCATGATAATGATCAGCATGTCCACAGATGGAAGTGCAACAGCCCCCTCATTTACCTTTAAAACTACAAGTCAACCAAGGCTCATCGCATCCAAGAAACCCAATGTATGGGAGATGGTAAGCCAAGGTCACCATGAGGTATGTTGGTCCTTCTTTCATTCGAAGTGTTATGCTTAATTTGTTGGGCATGTAGATGAGGATCTTTGGTTGAAGTTGGATAATGGATCATTGGCTTGGGAAATTGTGTCAGTTGTCTTGTTTCACCTTGGTGGTAAGCTTCTATGCCCTAGTCTTTTGTTTTCACCGCCCAGGGAAAAGGGGTACTACTGGGGGCCCCTCTCAAGGGTAATGTTCATCCCCCGACCATACTTGACACTTTCCATCCTAGAGCCTCTCAAAGTGCACTGAACTTCAGTAAGGAGTCATGGTCCATTCTCTCATGAGAAGAAGGGCGTGAAGGCCCAGGGGTTGATGCAGTTGTCATACATTTATGTTATGCTATAAATGATAAATGCCACCATAAATGCCTCGGGCCAGCTTGAGCTCTACCCCCTCTAATGGTAATTGCCCTTGTCCTGATGCGAATGAATGCACAATTATAAAGGAATATAGCCTAGTAAAAAAAATGAAGGAATGAAGCTTGAAACCTTTTTAAGGAGACTTGCAAATGATAATTGGGTATTGTTATCCACCAAATTGCACTAGGATAGACTTTCAACGAGCCACCAAAGATTGAACATTTTCATGTTCAATATTTAGAGTTCAGAAGTTCAGTCGGTAATTAAAACCAACCTTTTTCACATTTTCCATACAAATTGTAATAAGAGATGTTGCATGATGAACTTGTAACAGGTCTTAGCCACCTTCGACTTAGGCATGAGTTGTTACTCTGGAGTGTTTTTTTTTACTTATTAATTATATCTTGTTGTTTAAAGGCAATTTATAATTTCTAAGTTTTTTTCACTCAATTCTCCAAAGTTGGAGTATATATTCATGGTTAGGCCTTAGCATGGATCTAAGCCTAGTGTCTAATGTATATTATCATGCTAAACTACTCCTAAAGTCTTATGGAAATGTGCTAAGTCCCCCTTTGGATTTTTTTATTTTTTCAGTTAATTAAAAGGTTTCTGCAAAACGGGAATTTTTTAATTAAAATATAAAGTTGTAATAAAAAAGTGGTGCTAGGAGTTTTCCTATGTCTTGGGGGTGCTTATTTTTTGACCCAGAGCACCCACNTCTAAGTTTTTTTCACTCAATTCTCCAAAGTTGGAGTATATATTCATGGTTAGGCCTTAGCATGGATCTAAGCCTAGTGACTAATGTATATTATCATGCTAAACTACTCCTAAAGTCTTATGGAAATGTGCTAAGTCCCCCTTTGGATTTTTTTATTTTTTCAGTTAATTAAAAGGTTTCTGCAAAACGGGAATTTTTTAATTAAAAAATAAAGTTGTAATAAAAAAGTGGTGCTAGGAGTTTTCCTATGTCTTGGGGGTGCTTATTTTTTGACCCAGAGCACCCACATTACTTAAGTACCCACTCGGTTGAGTAAAATTAGTGATTTTAATCACTTAAAAAACAATTTTACCCAAAAAACCCAAAAAAGTCAAATAAAATCAGCAAATGCTAAATTTTGGGAAACATGTTTGGGTGAAATGAAGCCTAGGAAGGCTATGTGGCAGCAATAAGAGACATGGGAAAGATTGTTAGGTGTGAATGGGTGAGGAATGGTTGAGTTAGAAGTATCCACAAAAGAGAGGTGTGTTCCTCTTGAAGAGAGGTGGTGCATTTCCAGAAAGGGTTGCCTACCTCTTGAGAGGTGGCACCCTCCCCCTCTTCCATTTGCTCACACTTGTCATCATCAGGGGTTAAAGGAAAGGTGGCAGCCTTGTGGTTACCACTTGGCATTCTTCTCCTCACACTTGGTGCGCCCCTCTCCTCCAAGTCGTGTGCCCTCCTCTTGGCAATTTCACCCTTTGCTATTTATACAAGCTCTCTCCAATTGCAAACTAGTTGGAGTTTGGGAACCGTGCTTGTGGTTGTATACTATTGTAATACTTTTCATTTGGAATAAAGAGACTTTGGAGGTCAAGAAGGTGTGTTATACATGTGTGTCGATGCTTGATGTCAATTTGTGCTTAATCTATGAGGTAATATTTGCCTAATTTCTTCTTTGGATTTGTTATCTTGGCCTTTGAAAGGATGATATCATCTAGTAGAATAGGATTTATCTAGCTTATTGTTAATCCTATTTTTCATTTATATTTAGAGACTTTGATGTGTATGCATGTTTCGGTTAACTAACATACTCTTCAAGTTTCCTATGTAAGTGACACCAATTTTGTTAACAAGTTTATTTGCAAGATTTTAAAGCTTACAGGGTCTCATAGCTTGGAGTGGTGATGGAACTTGTTTGTCTCTTCACAACTTCAAGGATCTAAAGACTTAGTCCCTCCTTAACTCATCTAAAGACTCCATTGCCCAAGGGTTCCAAGGCTACAAGTTTCTTCCTTCTCTCTTTCTCAAAAGAAAATCTAAATTTTGGTTACTTTGTTGCAAATGCAAGTATCTTAGATCTATCCTTATTTAAAATTATGAATATCTAGGTGTACATGCATAAGATAAACTAGATCCAAGTTTGTACTTTCAAGTTTCATCTAATTACTTAGATCTAGCATACAAAAAGTCTCATTTTAGCATGTTTTTCTTCTTTCAAACAATTTAGAAGTTAAAGGGTAGTTCTTTTCTTAAAGCTTTCACTTTCATATTTGGCAATTAGAGTGTCTTTATATTGTTGTTTTAAAACAGCAAACAAAGACCCTAAGGAGACAAGCTCTTTAGCTTGCTCTTCTTAGTTCATTTTTGTTCATTTTACACTAGTTTTACTTAGTCAATTTTTGGGCTTTCCTACTAATAACCAAAGACACTTCCAAAGTGTTTTGGGCCATCTTTTGTCTTTGTTTGCTCATTGTTTTGTTCAGGTTTGCGAAGAGATAAGAGGAAATTATGTCCGTTTTAGGCGAATTTGGAGCATCCAGGACCCCCTGGGGCACCCCTTTCTTCAATAAATATTTGTAAAACGTTGTAAAGACTTGTGACCCCCCTAATGAATGGTCACAAGTCGCTCCAATAAAGAGTTGTGTAATTTCTTTAATAAAATCAGTGGGGCTACAAGCTCCCACTCTTCATCCCCCCTAGGGGAACGATGTTTTTTTGGTGATTGTCTCAATTTTGCAATTTTATCTTAGATTCATTTTCATAACTAAGGATAAGCTAAAATTAATCTTTCAATTCATCACAAAGCACTACAATCTCACATCAAAGAATAAAGTTAAAATAAATCACAATCTAGATTAGATTTCTATTTCGCAAAAGTAGAATACTAATTGCTAGTTAGATTTCCTTATGCAATTTCAAAGTTGGAAATAAACAGTCTCCTCAACTCCTCGCAAGAGGCTAGTCAGGGAGGACTTTAGTAATTAGAAAAACATTTCTCATTCAATACTTTGTTGTATTGTTTAAAATAAACAAATCCACTCAGCTCCCAGTGCGGTTCCTGACCCTTCCAGTTGCAAGCTTGTCTCGATCTTCTGGGAGTAAGTTTCATACACGCTGGGCTGGTCAGTGGTGATAGATTAATTAGGGAAATCCTAAAGTGGTGATAGATTAATTAGGAAAATCCTAAAGGGAACTTTGCTTTAGTGGAAACGTAAGAGAGTCTGTGTAAGATATCTAGCGGGAACTAGATCTAGGTTCTCCCTGTCGGATCTCCCACATTCTCTTGGGTTTGTGTGCAAAATCATAGGAACCTCCCTGTTGGATATTCGGCAAGCTCAACCTCCACTTTAGGGACTTTTTCTAAAGGGCCAAATCTATTTTAGACAAACACTTTATTTTCCATGCAATTAAAATTTATCTCATTAACCTACCATCAATAAACCTTAATAAAACACATGATCTACATTTCCCACGATACCTTTAAGGCATTGGTCTCATTTATATATTTGCAAAGCCATATGCTTCACACATTTTATTTCAGTCTTTTACTTTGAAGCAATTTGATTTTACTTGCATCTAACATTGTGTCTCAAGTATCCTTTTATGCAAGTATATGTTTTATGTATCTTGTGGTGAATAATTGATCTGTGTATACTTTTGTTTTATGTTGGTTAATGAAAGTTAAACTCCTAGATTCAATTCTTGTACTTACATTAGTTTCAAGCCTTAGTATATTTGTTAGGGACTACCCCCCTTGGCTTCACTAGGAGTTGGCCTAGACGGAGGAGTTGAGGATTAGGTGACAGCACCTTAACTCTCACTTGCCCCCAAGGAAACACCAAGTGGATTGAATATTTCTTCCACGTCTCTCAGGTGTGTATAAGGTGGCAACAAGTATCAAAAGGCAATTAAGGGGTTTGGAATGCAAAAAGTATAGAGGAAAGGGTATCTCAAACAGCAAGCGCTCCCTCTACAAAGGCGCTCATAGAAATGGATTCATTCACACCATAACCATGAAGTAAGCCCAAATTCATATCACTATCACTCTTACTTTTGAAGGGTTTCTTTATTTCTTGCTTCCCTCATGACCTATCCCTCTACCTGGGTCTTTTTATTTCCTGTCTAAGTTGACATACCTAATAGGATTGGATGAAGGCCTTCCCATATTTAAACTTGTCAACTCACATGAGGTC
>SNQJ01S0007851.1:133504-146807 GCA_010110895.2 Picea sitchensis | reverse complement strand
ACAAACACATGAAACCGTAAATAGACCATAAGCACGGTTTACAAAATCACTTCTGTCTCCTCGTCTTTTTCTCCTCTATATGTACTCTACGACCATTAATTACAATTGGGGATGCCTCAATAGCCATTTCGGCTGAAGCTGCTACTTCAAATTCCACAAACGCATAACTCGATACACGTCCTTCCCTACTCCTAACTTGGACACCAGAAGGCTTAATTGCGCCAAACTTCTTCATCTCTTGCTCAACTTGGGAAACGGTAATATTTCCAGGCAAGTTGTTGATATAAACAGAGCACCCAGTTCCTTCTGCAATATTCAAAGGAGTGGAACTTAAGGATTTATTAGCTCTTGCTTCTTTATCCCGGAGAAATACTTCACGTCCTTGAACTAGAATACGGGAAGCCTGAACTGCTTTTTGTACTGAAGCCCCGGTCCTCACAAGAGGTGGTTTCTTAAGTGCAACAGTGGGTTGTGCTGCATTGTTTTTAAGCATTGAAGCATAGGAGATTTTGGGTGCTTCTTGAACTACAACTGGAGTTTCTTGAGACCCTCCATTGTGAGCATGTTCAATTGCTGATCCCTTTTGGCCAGCTGAGTCTTGTGGGACTACTTCCCTCTGCTGCATGGCATTATCGTGTGGTAAGTCCTGTGGGACTTCCCTTTGCTGCATGACATTATCGTGTACCCCCTCAACAACAGTAGCAGTCTCCTTCACCACTGTTGTGGATTCCTTCTCAATCACATCAGTCTCCACCACTGTTGTGGATTCCTGCTCAATCACATCATTCTGCACCACTGTTGTGGATTCCTGCTCAATGATATCATTCTGAGCTACTGGTTCAGAAATAACAACTGGCTCTGAGACAGGATTTGCTTTGGTTGCATCTTCTACAAGATTTTGCTTTTGGTGTTGGGGTTCTTCATCTAAGTACCTAGCGATATCATTCAATACAAAGTATGCCTTTCCCAGGCGACTCAGGAAAAAGGACTGAGTGAAGGTCCGCCTTCCACTGTTTTTAAAGGTAATAAATCCACTTACCAAAACTATTACTCCATTGTTATAACACACCTGTGAATCAATGGTCTTGAGCTCGACCTTTAACGCTCTGTAATCCATAGACGTTACTAGCTGATTGATATTCTCCACAGTTGCTACTGACAGCATTTTTCCAGTGGGATCTGGGCGACCGACTCTGCTGTAATCGTTGTAAAATTTGTATAGCAATTGAGGTGACGAAACAAGAAAATTGTAATACTCTTTCACAAAGGCATCCGCAACATCCCCAGCACTTTGTGCATCAGGAACAACAACCATGGCAGCTTGTTGGATGGCCATTTCCGCTGACAGGCAATTATCAGATTGAATTCGCGCCGAGTAACGGAAATGGTTAAAGTTCGAATCAAAGATGGGAGCAGAGAGAACGATCAAACCCAACTCTTCGAGAAAACCGTGATTGAATTGAAGAGTTTACAACCTTATTTATATCACATTTAGGGTACTTTGTTCCATAAATAAGGATCTTATACACCAATTTGGTTAGTTTTATCATGACTTAAAAAAAATAAAATAGAGTATAAAAGCACATTAATTCATTTTTTCTGATCATCACGTCGGCTGAATGAGTATGTTCTTGTTAAAACACATACTGAAAGATGAACCACTATAAATTAATTTTTTTAATAAAATTGGAAAAAATTATAGTTATATTTGCTTGTTCTAATTTTTTGTGATGGATTTTGGAAGATGATTTTGGATAATTTTTTTTATTAACCTTTGAAAAAAGTATAGTTATATTTGGTTGATGGAAATTTTAATTACGAATTTTTTTTGAAGGGTTATGGGTCATTTTAAAAAGATTTAATTACTGAAATTTTGAAAATTGAAGGAAACAACATTAAATTTTATCTTGGTGCAAAGAAATAAACTCCCTTTAAAAGTTGAGTTTGACCACCTTTTAAGTCACTATGGTAAACCGGACTATAAATGTATGTTTATATGCAAACATTATGCAATGAAAATCAAGATGCTCCGATCAAATATTGAGGAAGGAAGAATAAAGTTAAAAGGAAAGTAAAGGGGGTGAAAGACACAATGTCTGGGTAAAGGTAACTCAAAGCATCATAGAAATCCCCCACATAGGTGCTCATGGGATGAATATTCATCGACCTTACTTGACTATCCAAGACAATCAATGAACCCCTTATATTTCCACTTTATCATACTCATCTTGAACTTTACATATCCCTTGATGGGATTTTTGGGACCTATTTCCTTCCTTGGATTTTGTTGCATGTGATAGGGGTATGTGATGGCTATACTGTATCTAGACTTCGTAAATTGTATTGAATATTGAGCTATTATGAATATTGATTAGGATTCTTGGTGTGATATGACATGATATGCTTATTATGTTGTTGTGGAAGTGTGTCCCCCAAATGTATGATGATATGGGCCCACATAGCTAATGATATACCANAAGAACCCTCTCAAGAGTCAAAACCCTCTTAGCAAAGAAATGGATGAAATGAGAAATAGAATGAGAGAAATGGGAATGAAAGAGTGTTTTGAACTCTTAGCTAACCCTAGGCTACCTTTCCCATGAGTCATTTCTCAAAAAAACAAAAAAAAAAACCAAAAAAAAATGAATTTCCTCCTCCTCACGCATGCGGGCTCAAGGGAGCGTTTTTTTCCCTTTGGAGCACTCAGGGAGTGTCTAGGGAGCGGACACTCCCTCAAAAACCAGGGAGCGCATATTTTAAGGAGGATTCACGCTCCCTAAAAACGCTCCCGAAGGGGAGCGTTCAGGGAGCGGGATTCGGGAGCGGGTTCGAGGGGGGGGGGGCTCCCCCACAGCCTTGCTCATTCCATTTATTTTGAGCACAAATACCCCTATCAAAAGTCCAAGGACCTAGTTTTTACAATTTTTGCTCAAAGATAATTAATTAATTAAATAATTAAACCTCCAAACTTAGGGAAATTTAATTAAAAATCAATTAATTAAAATAAATTAATCTAGACTCGACGGAATTCCGCGAAACTTTCTAAGATATCATACATGGTCATTTACATCATTCCTAAACAATAGTTACCAGAGGATACGCCCCTTAGAACGCCCTTCACCACTTTGGAGGAATTATTGCTGGTGTGAGGGAAAAACTCAAGGGAAATTAATAAGGCTGAAAAGCCCAATTAATAACCCGAGGATAAAAAACCCTCGATGAAAGGAACTCTCCCAATGAACCCATCCCAAGGTAACTGACCTAAATATGACCCATGCAGACCTATTACATTATTAACCCACGCAGGGGTGCGGAACTTCCGTTTACAAAAAGAAGTGCTGGTGGCACAAAATGCCTTGTAGAACCAAATAATCTTCGACAAATGAGCATCTGATGATGCATCTCTTCATGGCACATGGATTTGACCCCCTAGTTGGATAGGCGGTCAACAGGTTCAAGGGGAGAGGGGAGTTTGAAGAGGATAGCTATTCAATTACTAGAGAGAGCTGAACTCACTAGAAATCAAGAATTCACCTTGCGAACCGTCCTTTGCCTCGGAAATTGGGGAAATTGCCTAGAGCAAATTGTTGTGTGTAGACTAATTTTGCATTGTGGAAGCTATAACCATGAATTTATAAACAATTGTGGTTGTACGCAATTATATTCGCTGTAATTGAGGAAAATTCACTACAACCGATAATTCCCTGGAATCCCAGCAATGAGATTTCTTGGCCAGTTTGTGCTGGAGCCATGGAAGGAAGTGGGATAGCCTGAGGGACTACTGTGCAGAGAAGGGGATCCCATTCCTTGGGTTGTGTGGGTTGATGGGGAAAAGGGCCGTGGATTGGGAATTGTTGTAGGTGATTGTTAGCCTAGAAATTGGGCCGTGAGAAGAGAAATTAGAACCAACCATAGGAATAGTGTGCCCCCTGTGGATTCATAGCCTCAACTTGGCGGTGGCCTCTGTTGCAGAGAGAACTGGTGCAACAGGGAGCCTATGGTTTGGTGGAATGACCCTCTTCCGTAGCCAGTTGGTGAACAATTCCAGAGAGATAAGTGTTCTTAATTGTACCTGTGAATTGTGTTGAATTTAATACTGAATTGTTATGGTTGAATTAATTTCCAGCTTGTTCACCTGACTGCTTGTGTTAGCTTGCATTTATGAATCACGATTTCATTACGATTTCATGAATAATGGAATGGTTGCATTTAGTTAACATAAATCTGTAGTGTCATGCCTGCTGATAGCAATTAGTTAATAACGAAACAATTAGTTTGGTTCCTCAGTGAAATTGGTTCGAATTGGGTGGTTAACAGAAGAACCCCATATCCTCAAAGTGTATAGAGGGTATTGGGTACATTACATAATGGTATCAGAACTATTGGTTATAGCATTGGGGCTGTATGGGCCAGAAGTCTACTGTATATGAAGAGATTGCAGTTTGTGTACCAAGTGTTTGACGAAATTTCTCCATGAGAATAATTGGGGAAAATAGTATATGAAGTTTGCAAAAGTTGAATCGAGTACTGCAATTACTCAATTGGAAGGCTGTTAGAGTATTTGGGTAGCTTATGGAGGTGTAAGTGAAGGATATGAAGGTATAAGTGAAGTAAATGCCTATAGTTTAGAGTTAGCACTCTGAAAATTTTGGAAAATGCAGTTTGTAGGCTCAGTTTTTGACATATATCCTTGAGGAGAAAGCACTTTATACAGTCATAACTCTCAGTTTAGAAGCCCAATTTGGGTATGGGTGAAGTTGTTGAAGGCTAATCCAGAGGGGAATAATTTTGGTCGCTCATACCTTGGAGAATTGCTTTAGAATTCTTTAGAACTTGAGAAGAAGAAGAGACCTATAGCCTTGATTTGATAAAACACAAGAATGCAATCTGGAGATTTCTTTACATATTTCATATACAAATGGAAACTGCTAGTTACACAAATCATGTCACTGGGAATATCCTAAAAGTAACAATATGTGATGTCCAAGATAGACAACTCATGCAGAAAGAATGAAATATGAATCCTGATTTCTAGTTATTAAATAGTGCAGGATAGAAGAACAGATGCGTGAGCCCGATGAAAGTGCATGAATGAGTGCAAGTAATGAAGAAATTGGAAGCTGAAGTTGAGCTAATGGCTATAACATATATCTACATGAATAATAGGGATTGGTAGGTGGGTGATAAGCGCTGCATAAAGGACAAATACCCAAAGCATCCAATAGCAAATGAAAATAGTCTACAATTACCACTGATCAGAAGGCAGAGACAACAATGCAGAGGCACTGTTGCAGAATATAAAATTTGCAATTCCTATTTGATGCCTGAACTGAGTTCAATGCAGGCCTGTTTATAGGATTTTAGGAGGCCTGGCAAAAATTAATGATATCCACCTATGTTCACCTTACCAAGTGCTTAATACAGTACATCATCACAAATCTAATATTAACTACATTTTATTACAAAACCTTATATTATGATCTCTTGTAACTCAATCTAACCTATCACAACAAAGTGTTTTATTAACTTGTTTTGATCATAGTCCTAATGAGGCCTAAGAAGAGTCATTGGTGAGATTCGATAGAAAATTGCCATTTATCTGTTGAGAGGCGTTTTTTAATTCCTCAAGATATAAATTGTACCTAGAAGTAAATGCTTGCAATAAAGGAATATTGTGTTATAGTCAGATGCTAGTGCCTGTTGGGAAAATACTTGGAGAGTACGAAATAAACTACGAATTAGATTGCTTTGTATCAAAAAGCTTTCAAGACATAGTAAAGAGTTTAGGAAGGAGGTAGTTTGTATTGTTTTCCATTTTTGTTCTGTGGTTGTTCTTTGGCACTTTTAGATACATGAGAAATTATACCTAAGTACCTGTAGTACAAGCCTTTGCTTGCAAAGCAAAGATTTGATCACAAATATAGGAGGCCAGCAAAGGCATGATGGTTTAATCAATATAGTATCCATGTTACTGTGCAATTTGCATCACCTGATTTTTATGTCCTATACACTTAGTGGAGTTTAGTGAAAGTTACGAGGGGATCCCTGTTTTGAGGATGCTTTAAATTTCATGCAGATCATCGTAGTTTTGATTGGAACACCAGTGATCCTTAATGCCTGGTTGTTCTCTTGCCATAATATTTTGTAAATCACTTAAGAACTTCTGTTTGCATGCTGTGTATCATAGACATTATAGGATGGAATTTCATGATAACTACAACATGCACAATGGAGTTGCTATGCACTGTACACTTCAAGCCTTCAGCTGAAGACAAAAATAAGAATTTTGTACGTACTATATATTATGTAACATATTTTGTCAACAATAAGATTAATTTCCCGAAATCCTTTACTTGATTCTTTTGGGTGCAAGTTTAATAAAGTCTTAACTACATTTGAATGAGCACAAACAAGAGTGTCATTGACCATTGAAATATAATCTGAAATTTCATTATTCCGTCTTATGTTGTATCTCTAAGGCTATTATATTCTACCAAGAAGGCATTAAGAACTAATTTTTCATTCTTTTTGGTGGTTTAATGATTCTGCATATTTTTCTTTCTTGGAATAAATTTTATTCCACTGTGGTGTGTAACTTTTGTACCATAACTAAGAAAGTCGAGGAGAATATGGTACATGATTATAGACATTTCTTGGTTTGAAATTGATGTATCTGAAATGTTACAGGACTTCTATCCAGAGCGCTTAGGGAAGGTGTACCTTATTCATCGACCATATATATTCTGGGCAGCATGGAAGATAGTATCTCCTTTTATCGACAAAGTAACAAGGCAAAAGGTAATCCAATCTCAAATAGTAGACAACTGAAATGACAGTGATGTTGCTGCTTAACATCCTTTGCGTTTTTTTCTCTGTTTGAAGACATACTTGAAATCAAGTAGATATGTAGCAACTTGGAATCAGTTGGCTGGCTGTAAACAGTTGAAGTTTATTATGAAAATATTACTATCACGATAAACAAATTCATCAAAATAAAGCTATGTTACTGTTAACCCCTGGATTTTCTCACTTGGAAATCCTGAGGGTTAGGTGCTAGTATTTTCTATATGGCTAGCATTCATATAGTTTCCAAGAGACAGCTTGGTTTTGAGCCAAGGTTGGTTCCATTTGAGGTCAGATACAGAGTGGTTCAGTGATGTTTTCTTCGTTTCAGAGACAAAGGTTACAGAGGTTTTCATGAGAGAAAATGAAGATGGCTATTTTTAGCAGTTCTACTTTTTAGGAGACACAGTTTAGAGGTTCGCATGGCAGTTTTGATGATATATTCAGGATCCTTGTAAAGCCTAGAATCCAGAGATCACATGCATGACACTTCATATAGGAGTGCTAGCTTAGAGGCTTTCATGTCGAATCTGAACACATATTCGGATTCCTTGCAGAAAATTGAGTTTGATGAGCGTAATTTCATAGACATGCAAACACTTTCTATTTTTAGCAGTATGACATGCAGTTTGACACTTGGCAGCTTGGCAGAGTTGACACTTGGTAGTTCCAGGATGTGACATGTGGTAGTCTTGGAGGTGACATGTGGCATCCTCAAAGGGTGACACATGGTAGAGTTGGGGTGCATAATTGGATCACACACTGATTTAGCAGTTTTCCAGAGTTGACTGAGATCATGTTTGAGTTAACATGGTGTATGCTTGAGTCAGGAGCAGTGGTGGCACATGGAGGATTTTACGAGGTGCTAAACTGAGTTAATTGAGGGTGCCTACCATTATTCTCTTTCCTCACTGGGGGTGCCTACCATTCTTCTCTCTCTTCATCCTGAGTTAAACTCAGACTATCTTCAATGTGAGGGTGCATGCATGAGTTGTAGGAGAGGTGGTGCGTGATTGATGTTTATGAGGTGTCTTAGTTGAGTTAAACTGGGGCGCCTACCTTTCATCTCTCCACTTCACTCCTCTCTCTTACTTAGTCCCTAATTGAACTATGACTCACTTCAATGAACTGGGGTGCCTCCTTTTTCTCTCACTTCCCTATCACTTCACTCCCTCTCACTTCCACTTCCACTCTCCCTTTCTCTTCCTTAACTTTCCCTCTCTTCCGCTTCATCATAACTTTGCTCCATTTTCACTTGAGGAGCCTCCTTCCTCTCTAGTTCATGACTACTTCACTAGGATTTAACTCCTAATTGGACTATTGCGTCCTCACTCCTTGCCCTCAGTTCTCATTCAGTTATGATTGCATGCATGAACTCCTCACTTAGTGACACATCAGTTGAACTCAGTTAGACTCAGAGTGCTTGGATTCACCTCCACCCTTCTCCGGTTCTACAGGTGTCTTACTCAGCTTGACTCATGCACCCCACCACTTCTCTCCAGATGGCACTAGTGCATGAGGACACATCTCCTTCAGTTGGGGTGCATGGTTTTCCCTCTCACACTTGACTCAATTGGGTGCATGGTTTGAGGAGGACTCGTCATGGGGATATGCACCCCTCTTCCTATATTATCAGGTGTTCTTTATTGGCACAGGGTTGGGTCTCCTGCGGCGACATCATACTCCATTGCTTCTTTCTCTCTATTCTAGCTTCTATTCTCAGGTATAGGAGCCATCACAAGAACTTCTTTGTAATCTGTCTCTGGTGCAATCAGCCTCTTGGCATATTCAAATTTAGAGCCATTGTTGTGCTCGTATCAAGCCCTAACAGATCATTGGTATTGTTGATGTTTCTTGTGCACGATTTATTAGTTTTTAGCCTATCATTTTGTTGTATTTCAGCCACCTGATAGTGCATCTTCTGTCCTTATTTTCCATATTTTATCAGCTAATGTTGTAGGGATTTCTCCACAAATTTTAAACAATCATTTTCAAACCTTTTGGCTGTCTAATCGCAGCCATCAAACCATCTTTTTGCTGCTGTTTTCTTGGTCACATTGTGCAGATTTACAGATGGAAGACAATGTGAGAAGAACCTAGGGACACCCCCCTGAGGTTGCCAAGCACCAGCTCAAACGGAGAGGGATCTATCCGTGACACTATTGGGGCAGTATTCTCTATAATGACATAGTTTTCTTGCTGATTTTCTTGCTGTTTTAAATCATATCTAGGTGCGGAAAAGTGTGCTAACAGTTACCAGATCTACCTATGGAGGATCCAGATGCGGATCCAAATTGGGATTTGGTAGGATCTGTTCTAGATCCGCTTGTAGTCTTGTTACCCATCCACATGCATGGGTAACCACTGGAGAATTTTTTTTCTCCCATGATGCATATTTCCAGCCAGCAGCCACACATGTTCTTCACTTCTACACAGTGCATATGATTGATGATGTCTCTGATGCATTGCTCAGCTCTCATTCAGGTCAGATGATTATGGTGCCACATACTTACGAGGTACATTATTTCCATTCTTCATAATGGGTGCTATTTTCATATATAGGGGTCATGCCACTGATCATTGGGAGATTTGTTGAATGGATAAAGACACTCTTTATTTGTACTTTTTACCTTGTTTTTTAGTTTTTAGTCGGAGGTCATCACCCTCTTCTAGTAAAGTGTGGCATTTGTTGGGGTTGGCTGTAATATTGGGGAGTGCTTGAAAAGGGGGTATTGTGTCCATATTCCCATCATACACAACATTTTCCATCTTTCCCTCATACTCTCGTTCATGGTTGAATTTTACATGTTCCCATTAAAGGTCCACCTTTCAATAGTCCCATTAGAAGAAGGGGATAGTAAGCTTGACGATGATGGTAATGAAAAGAAAGTTAAGAGAAATTATGAAATGTCAAAATGCAAAAGAATAATAAAAGGGATTGTAATGCCACAAAAACTAAGGAAAATTGAGCAATGCCGCCTCATGTGAGGCCATCACTCCTGGTCCTATGCATTGAATGCATCTACCAAAAAAGCACTGATGAACTATCCCAATGTCCCATGCAATAAACTACATATGAATAGTGGACCCGATAACTGAACTATAAATGTATATTTATACACAAGCATTATGCAATGAAAAGCAAGATGCCCCAATCAAATATTGAGGAAGGGTGAAGAGAGTTGAAAGGAAAAGTAAAGGGGTGTAAAGACACAGTGCTGAGGAAAGGGTAACTCAAAGCATCAGGGAAATCCTCCACAAAGGCGCTCATGAGATGAACATTCATTGACCTTACAGGACATTGCAAGACAACCAATGAACCCCTTCTATTACCCCTTTACCATACTCATCTTACACTTTACATATCCGTTGATGGGCTTTTTGTAATCTATTTCCTTCCTTGGGTTTTGTTGCATGTGATAGGGGTAGATGATGGCTATACCGTATCTAGACTTGGTAAATTGTATTGAATATTGAACGATTGTGAAGTTTGATGAGGATTCTTGGTGTAATCTAACCTAATAACCTTGGTATATGACATGACATGCTTATTATGTTGTTTTGGAAGTGTATGCCCCCGATGTATGAGGATATGAGCCCACACAGATGATGATATACCATGATGGAGAGGACCTTCATACCATGATGATGATGACTACACTCTCCTTCCATGATTCTTGAGGGCGTTCTCCTATTTTGTTGATGATTTGGACCATTATTGAGGACGTTGGGCTTTCTTGGTGAACTTGTACCCCTTCTAGAGGGCATGACACCCCCATGATGGCATTGTACCTTCTTGATGGACATTGAGCCTTCTATTGATGATGATGGAAGTGATGATGATAGCACACCCTTTGGAGGGGTCATGGCACCTTCTCCCTTGACGACGTCATGCCCTAGCTTGAGGGCATTGCACTTATGTTGGAACATTTCACTTGATGATGATGTATGACTACTTTGGAGACGACCTAGCATGATGAGGAGACACTTGTCACCTTAGATGATGAGATGTGATTTTTGGACGATGAGACATGACCTTTGATGAGATGTTGCACCCTTTCATGGAGATACATGACTTATGGAGCATTATACACCACTTTGGAGGATGATGTCATGCTTATTTTGCTCACTCACTCACACATGTGACTCTTGAAGGACATTTATGATGGATGTCTAACATTTATGGCATCTTTTACTCATTGATGAAGCATCTTTTGGGGGTCGGCCTTGACCTATCGACCTTGTATCATGGATTTATTGCATTTTAGGGATATTACTTCATTTTAGCCTTTTGTAAAGGATAGTGCTTGGTTTCCTCCTGTTATCGATGGATTTGTACTTGTGAAAAGCCCTCCACAAGATCCCCAAATGTTGCGTCACAATGAAAAAGACTATCACTGTCACCTAAGTAGAATCTTCCCTCGTTTTAGTGATGGAAGAGGTCCACCACAAGGGAGGCTTGCCTGGTGATCTCATGGGATTGAATAGCAAGAAATAGCCAAGCATACCACCCTCTATCTTGATCACTTGTTAGTTTGTCTATGTCTAGGAAGGAGAAGAGAGGTTTCAAGGAAATTGTTGTACATGCCTAGAGCAATGAACAATTTGCAACAAATATTTGACAATTACCAAGATAAAACATGCAACAATGACATTTTTAGACGCTAGACAAGTAAAATTGCATTGGATGTTGCAAATTACAGCATTAAACAATTATATAACAACAATAAAGGATTTTCAACAACAACAAAAAACAATGCTCAAAAACACCACAATTGACCATGAAAAGTAAGCATTAATCCAATAGATTGTTATCCAATTGCTAGAGGTAGTTTTTGAACAAGTTAAGCCACTTTTAGATAGGTGTATGCATCAAATTAATGTAGTTTCCGAACAAGTTAAGCCACTTTTAGATAGGTGTATGCAACAAATTAATGTAGTTTCCAGTGGTTGTAGCAAACTTTTATAACAACAACAATAAATATTGTGAGTTTGCTAGAGTTAGGGTTAGTAATGTTAGTAGGATACTTGAGAGAATAAAAAAAGTGATTCTAACAACTACTTTCACCACAAGAACAATCTTAGATCAGTGTCGTTGTCTTTCTAGGGCCCATGGATTCTCAAATGCATTAAACTTGAAGACTGATCTAATTGAAACCAAGAGGTAGAGTCTAAAAGCTAAGGTTCAAGCATGTTTGGGCCTTATGCTTTAAACTTTAAGGAAAATGATATCTAGGGTGCAAGCACGTTTGGGCCCTAGATGTTTTTTTTCCTTTCTTGTAGCTTCAATTAGGTCTAGGATCAAATGTCTAAAGTGAAATAACTTTTGGGCTTTAGGATTCTAACCCTAGCAAGGATGTTTCACAAACTTGGACAAGTAAACCTTTGTGAGGAAGAGAAGCACTTGTGTCTTCCTCTTAGGGTTTCAAGAAAATAATATTACTTGCAATAAAATGACAATTTCACCATTTACATCAACAAGAGACAATAGAATTGCAGAAAATTACTTACTTCATCCAAGAAATCAAGAGCATAAAACTCTAATTGCAGAAATATACATCCAAAATGAGCAAAGCATTCACAAGAGACCCTCCCTCAAGCATAACACATAAGAGAAAAAGACCAAGAAGGCTCAAATAACGAACTTTTAAGAGTGTTACCCCTCCAAATGAGAGAGGAATGATGATGAGAAAACAAAATCTAGCGCTAGCCTTTTTAGATGAGGCTAGCCTAGCAAATTTGTCCACATACATGTCAATGTCAAAATAGAAGTGGGGTTGACCCTCATTTATCCTTTACAAAAATGCTAAAATGCAAAAATACATCATAAATGGCCACATGTGTGGTACTGGTGAAGTCAAGCGTTCTTAGGCTAAGAGAGGGCCTCCAAAGGCCACTTGGTATCGTCTAGAAGTGCAACAATGGAAAAGGTATGTCTCCTTTGTCATGGTCATGACAAATAATCACTAGTACCCTAAGTGTCCATTAAGTCCTAATGCTATCAAAACCCTAGAAGATGACACCATGATCAATGGAGGGTGATGTCAAGGGTTTAGGGCACGACGTCTAGGCTGAAGGGAGTTGCGTCTCCTCTCGACATGGTGTTTGTTTGTCTTCTGATGCAACATCCCTGATCTAGTGAATAATAACCCATAGGGTACTCTACCCAGCCTATGGGATTTAATCCCATCTGCGTGCCATCATGACCAAATCTGCTCAAACCAAGCTAATCTATCCATCGTCCAAGGTTCCATGGATGTGAGTGCTGATGTCTGAAGGTGGTGAGCCATTGGATGACTTGCTGCTCTGCATCACACATGCCAAAGTCCTGCAAACAAGGCACAACGTCCTGGGTGAAGACCTAAGACGTTCATCAAAGAACCATGTCAGGGCCATCCAAATCAAATCAAAGCATAAGACAAGGTAAAGTAATGTTCATAAGAGATGTTAGTCCTTGAAA
>SNQJ01S0007851.1:72986-108039 GCA_010110895.2 Picea sitchensis | reverse complement strand
GGGTTGTGCATCAACAAACCAACTAATACAATATGCCCAATGAGGAAGGCTTATACATCATATTATTGTCTCCCTTGTCTTTCTTCCTACATGAGAGTTGTCCCAATTCAAATGAGGGCTTATACAACACTGCCATGTATAAATGGCTACATATGTGAAAAGAAAAAACAAAACTTTGGACTGCATTATCTAGACTAGTTGAGGTCTAAGGTTGTTTCCACCTAGTTCGGATTTGCCAGCTCTCATTCTCGAACCAACCTTTTCTCCTCTACCTGCATTACACCCATCTCTGCTTGGACAGACCGACGTTGAATTGGTTGGAACACCTTATTGGATGCCTGCGATTCTGCTAATTCCTCTGGTTGTGGCAGAGCTGAGACGCCTTGAAGAGGATGAGCAAAGTGCCTGCGAATGGACTTGATATGGCCTGTGTTCCTGGTAACAACTCGCAACACTACTGCCAATTCTTGATTGTGACGGAGCTCATGTTCCTGAAGTTGACGGGTCATAATTTATAATTTCAATCATATTATATTACTTTTCTAATTACTTAAATTGTGAATATTTTGATTTTTTAATTATAATGATCCCTTTCATAATTTATTTCATTTTTTTATGATTTTAAGTTTCATCATAAGTTTTTGGAATATCTATTCTCTTCTAAACGTTACGAACGCTTCAATTTCAATACTAAACAAAAAGACCTTATATAAAGCCAAGTTTGCCAGATCTTCAAAGCCCAAAAAATTGATAAAAGTGAAATATTTTTTCGAGATTCTCCCCGTTGCGGGACAAAAGCAGTGGCAGGACGGAGTCGGTTTGTTTTCCCTCTGCTCCATCCTGCTATTTGAACGAATTCAATTCAATCTTCATCAATTGCCTCCTACAGGAAATGGCTACCCAACAAGAAGGCATAGACACTAATGCACAAATTGTTGGGATTGCCTTTGTGAAGCAGTATTACAATGTCCTTGTTCATTCTCCTCAATTGCTATACAAATTTTATCAGGATCGCAGCATACTTAGTCACCCGTGCCCGAACTGTCAAATGCTTAAAATAAATACTGTGATTAAGCAGCAGATAACGTCTCCAGACTACAGTATGTTTAAAGTGGAGATCAAAACAGTGGATTCACAGGCTTCTCACAACAATGGAGTAATAGTTCTGGTAAGTGGATCATTTACCTTTAAAAACAATGAAATACGCACCTTCACTCAGTCATTTTTCCTGGTTCCTCAGGAAAAGGGGTACTTCGTACTGAATGATATCTTTAGGTACACGGATGAAGAACCAGATCAACCAAATCACAATCTCTTTCCCATTAATGGCTACGTTGTAGAACGATATACAGCCAATGCTGATACAATCTCAGATTCAGTTGTAGAATCTGGAATAGAAGCTCAGGCTCAGATTGGTGTGATTGAGCAATCCACAACAATGACAGAGGAGCCTGCTCCTGTTGTTGAGAAGGTACACAATGAAGGGCCATCTGCCTCTACCCAAGAAACTCCTGTTGTATATGAAGGTGCACCAGAAAAGTCTGATGGTTTAATTGTTAAAGAAAATGCAGCACCACCCATGGTTCCATTTCAGAAACCATCTCTTGTGAGGGCTACTGCTAGGGATTTAAGTTCTGAGCTAAGTCAAGCAACTAATTCCACTTCCACTGCACCAAAGTCATCTTCTGTAAATAAGTCCTTAAGTTCCACTGCTGTCAATATGACAAATAAAAGAACTGCAGAAGAAAGTGTGTGCTCTATTTTTATCAGCAACTTGCATGCGGTTATTACCCCTGCCCAAGTTGAGGAAGAGTTGAAGAAGTTTGGGGCAATTAAGCCTTCTGGGGTTCAAGTTAGGTCTAGTAAAGGAGGCAGATCCTGTTATGCTTTTGTTGAATTTGAAGAAGCAGCTTCAGTCAGAGCTGCAGTTCAGGCATCTCCTATTCCAATGGGTGTGCGTCGTGTATTTATCAGAGAGAAACGTATATTCCCTGATAGAGAGGTCTTCAGAAATGGTGGAACAAGAAGACCCGGTGGCTATTCCTATGGTGGTCAAGGAAATGGGAGAAGTGAGTTTATGAACAATAGAGCTGCAGGAGGTTCCTTATCTGAACGAGCTGGTGGAGGGTTTTCAGTAGGATACCAAAGAGAGGATAATCCATTCAGAAATGGTAGGAGAGGCACTCAGCAAGCTAAAGACATGGTAACAAGAAATGGGATTGGAAATATTGTTGCATGATGTCCATAACAAAAAAATAATGGGATTGGAAATATTGTTGCATGATGTCCATAACAAAAAAAACTGGTGATGACTTTGATCTGTGTACTGTTAGTTGTTATCTTGTTTACGCTTTTTATGAAATGGTTTTTTTCTCCCAATCCAATATAAATTGGTAAAAAATCACTATTTTTTATTATTTAAATCACTTTATTCCATGTTAATTAGATTAACAAAATTACAATCCATTTACTTTGTTCCATATTCCATGGATTAAGAAAATTCCAATCCACATAAATATAGCCTATAAATAAAAGCTTGCCTGTATTGAATCTGGAAATTTGTTCCATATTCCTTGGATTAAGAAAATTCCAATCCACATAAATATAGCCTATAAATAAAAGCTTGCCTGTATTGAATCTGGAAATATAGCTTCATGAAGTTTTGGCATCTCATAAGTTGTCAAGACAAACAAGTTATACATAATGCTATATTATTTGTTGATCTGTTTATAGTTTATGCAAGATGGATACTCTCCTCCAAATCATTTGTACTCTCTTATATGTTATTTATTGATATATCTTTATTATTTTGTGAGTGAAAGTTTATATTGTCATATCGTTTATCATTTAGATAAATAGATATGTTATACTTTATTATCTTTATCAATATAACAATTAGCTTTAAGTTGTTATTCATGGAGATATTTACCTGCATTTATCTAGATTAAAAAGTGTTATTAAACCTTTTAGTGTGAAGTCATCCTCAATGTTTCATTTATGTTATGTTGTTTGTTTGTGTATATATAAGCAAATCAAAGAGCACTCATAGATAATGCATGGTATGGAAAAACATTGAATTATCTAGATTAAAAAGTGTTATTAAACCTTTTAGTGTGAAGTCATCCTCAATGTTTCATTTATGTTATGTTGTTTGTTTGTGTATATATAAGCAAATCAAAGAGCACTCATAGATAATGCATGGTATGGAAAAACATTGAAGAGGTAGAGATTGAATAGCTCTAAAATAATTTAAACATAATACTTAAATACATCAAAATACTTCAACTTATAAAATTAGGTCCATGTTTTGTAATTTCCAATTCTTCAACTTCTTAATATTAGAATAAATTATACAATAAATTATTTGAATTCTAAGAATTTAATATATTGAATAGCCTCAAAATGTGCATTTTAAAGATTTACAATATAGCAATACACATATATATTCTTTATAAAATGGAAAGAAAACAATATAAATCACACATAATACTAAAAGATTTACCTTGAAATCCTTAATCATAAAATCAACAAATTTTTAAAAATGCACCTTTAACTCTCATTGTATTAACTTCAACATGTTTTGTGGCATCCAAAACCCTAACTCATTGACCCAAATTAGATTCATTAACCACAATTACATTATAATGGGAAGAAAAAACATTGGTAGAAAAACACCAAAAACATACCAAAAAACAACCCAAAAAAATTTCTTGGGGGCTATGCCTGTGACCCCCACTTGCTCCCATTCTAATGTATAGTACATAGGCATATCATGTAAATAATATAACACATACAAAATATTCTTACAATTGTTGTTTTCTTTGTATGTACGGGGGTTAATATTACATGATCACCAATCAAGGGAAACAATGACCATTGTTTCTTTATGCCAATAAACCTTCTTAGTGCTCATAGAATTTGTTAATGAATCTACAACAATCTTCAAATTGTCAATTTTCACCAACAACATTGTCTTGTCTTCAACCACGCCTCTCACAAAGTGATACTAAATATCAATGTGCTTTGTCTTTGAATGATAACTCAGGTTCTTTGCCATAAACATTGCATTATCATGTCACAATCTAACCTTACAAGTTGTTGTACAAAGCTAATACCTTAACACAATATCTCTAACCATACAACTTCCTTACTTGCATGAGTAGTTTCCTTGTATTTATCTTTTGTAGTTGAGAGAGAAATTAAATATTGCCTCTTTCTCATCCAACTAATTGCTCCTCCAAATAGGTTAAACACATAACCACTTTTAGATCCTCTATGATCTAGATCTCCATCCCAGTCTGCATTAAAAAATGATGTGTGTCCAATACTCTGTCTACTGTAGGTATTGCCACATTGTTATGAGAAAAATCACTTTATGAAATGGGGTGAACCACAACAGACAGAAATGACTGCAGAAATCAATTCTAATATCAATTATGCTATATAAAAAAATATGCTAACAAGACAAGCTAAATAGCCTACCTCGTCTAGATGTTTGATGAAGTCCACCGTTGAGCACTTGACTCAAAGAAATACACTTGTAACTTTTCCTCAACAACCAAGATACACAAACATATGGTGATGATATATAATGTTAGCACATATAAAAGAATAATCCATCAATACTCATAACAAATATGCCCTTGGAATAACAATTCAAATGTTTGCAAGACATTAATTGGATGAGAAAAGAGTATTTCTATTAAAATGTAATCAATAGAAGTGTATGAATGACAATCTTTCATGTCGGGACGTTCGGAAATGAGAAACTAAGTCCCTTGTAGTTGGGCCTCCACCACTTCAATCCTCCACCAAAGGAAAGTTCATATAAGAGAGACAATGAGGTTCAAAATCAAATAGGAAAGATATCGGGGGCTAAACAATGTGTTTAGAATTAAAAGGACAAAGGTATGCAGACTCAATATGAAGTGAATAATTTATCTAGAGTAAATTTTCTCTCAAAGTTGAATTCTTCTCCCTTTCTCCATAGCTTGGATATGGCCCATTTATAGCTTTCAAATGGAATTGAAGGGTTGAGTCAGAGTGTTTCTAGTATATGGAAGGTCAAGGATCATGGATCCTGTGACATGACATGGAAACCCAACATCATTTTTTAATTTTGGGCACAAAACGCGATGTACGCAGGCTCTAATGGTGAAACTTGTGTATACGCATGTTGTATAGATGTTAGGGTGCATATATGTGGAAAAATACATTTTTTAGCTCCGGGAACTGCAAAAAGGGACTTCAAGTCTGTATAGGGAAATGGAAAAGGTCTTCTTAGCAAGTTTCATCGCTTGAGGAAAATCTTCCTATAATAGATGCCCCCTAATGTGTGAGATCAAAGGAGCATCTGCAATGGCCGAAATACATTATAGTCCCTGGAAGTGGAGTAATGGAGAGCCAACTAGTTGAACTAGTTACTCATAAGAATATTACAATCCATAATAACTTTGTGAACATGGATGCCAATTTGAATTACATTGCAGATCCATGTGGAAATATACCAAACAGTTGTTCATGGCCATGAATAGGCAATACAAAAGTAGATACATGCCATAGTATGTCATAGTCATGAACAAGACCCAGTGAAACCAGTCTCAAAATCAATCTAAAGATATATGTATACAATGGAGTACAATCCGATCTCCCATGATCACTGAATTCATATAGGTAATGGTACAATGAATGATAGAAACAACTCAAGAAAGATGTGACTATGAACTGATGTATTCAAGTCTTCTACAAGATCCATCAAGGGTGGAATTCTACATCATGTGAATAAAGGAGTTGAGGTCGAACACAATGAGACTTTGTTTGATTACTGGTAATTAAGGTATATCGTTAACAAACACAAGATAGCTATAATTAATGAAAGTAGGTATCAAGGCACCAAGTACATTCTTAGAAGTGTAAATAAATATGTTGATGTCAAACACTTGAAGAATCCATCGATCAAGAGACATTTATGTATTCCCAACTTTTGATGGTGAGAGAACCTGCCATTGATGACTGCAAGCCTCTAGGTACTTATAGGATTATAGGCCTCATTTCCATAATATATGGGCTGATGTTGATGGAAGGAGACCCGATGAAAGGAGAGAATTAAGGAATCTTTTATCAGTCAACACAAGGTACAAAGCAGTAGATTGACAATTTGGAGGAACTCAAATGAATAACGTGTTCACAAACCAATGACCCTGTGCGTCTTTCGCATGCACGAGATGCAAGCAATGCACGAAAAAGACCCTCTAAATAGAAGCCAATAAAAAAAATTGTTGACAAAGGAGAGGAAACCACCAATAAGGCTAATGGCATCCAAGACACTACAAAAATCCCAATGTGTGAATAGATTTATTGTCATCGAACATAAGGGAAACCCCCCAGTCAACGACCAATGAGGAGATGTCAACTACTGGGTTCAAACTTACCTACCCATAAGGAAAGTAGGACCAGGGTGCACGATAGGACTACAACTTCATATAATTCTGAGATACACTGAGGGTATGGCCAACATGCAAAGTCAGGAGTTTTGAGAAATGGCCGACACAACATGATAGACATCCTTTGAACAAGAACATGAGACATATGTATGAATTTGGCAGCATAAACTTAATGATGAAACTTTGTGATGAAGGAGGCACCAATCAAACTCTCCATAGGGACTGGAAGAGTAACTAGTCCGGGGAGTAAACTCGAAGTAATGAACTTAGCTTACTAAGGTCATGCTAACCTAAATATTTTGATGGCAAGTGGACTCAAATTTTGTGCTTTGTTCAAAGGCGACACAAATGCTGCCAACATGAGATAATATTCTTTTCTTGCCCTTCTTTTTTTATTTTTTCATAGACAAATGAATGCTATGATACAGAGGAGGAAAAAAGTGTTGTGAGTAAGAAACTAGTTCCAACAATGGAACATACTTATTCTCAATGCAAGGAGGTGCACACAGGATATGGACACTCAAGAGAATGTTTCCTCGTTGGGAACGGAGTGTAAATCTACAAAGGATATAAAAAAGGATCTACTTGATTGATGATGCAAACTACTCGAGATAATAGTCTTATAATGCGAAAGTGGGAACCAACAATAGGCTCAATAAGCAAGCAAGAGAATGAGATGCAATTATAGCTTAACTCCAAAGAATTTTCTTTTTCATAAATTTAGTCCCCTAGGCCCAAAAAAGTATAAAACAATACCCAGGAGAACTCTTCTAGCCATAAGTGACTAGAGTGTTCATTTTTCAAAATTAGTCTAATTGGTACAAAAAAGGGTTAAACTTACACCAAATAGACGTCATTTCAAATCCAATTAACAAGTGTGAAAGAGACAAGTTCACTCAACAATCTTTTCTCTTTTTGTGAGAGTCAGAAAAGATCTTAAACAAGACTCGGGGATGTTGTTCTAAGAAACATATCATGGGAGAGGCCAGGTCTCACATGCATAACTTTTATCAAAATTCAACAACTCACATATACTGTTTTCAAATTTCTGTGGTGAGTAGTTTCGAGGTTAATTGCTGAATAATCCACAGTTGGTGTCATTTTTGTCATCGACGTTTCGAATCCGAATTGGGATTCATCATCAGGACTAATCATCAGTTACAAAGCTTGTTGATCTTCATCTAGTTGACACAAGCTTGGGAAAACCCAAATCTTTCCAAGTCGAGGACGATAAAATACTTGCATAGGTTACCTTATCTACAATATATTGAAGAATTCCCCTTATCTAGAAGGGTGTAGAAGAAGGAAGTTGAGGCTCTACAGGATCATTCCAAACAAAGGAAACCACCCTAGGACTTGGAAGGACCATACTCAAAGAGATTGGAATGCTGCTTTGTTTATAAGGTACACGAATAGAAATTCTAAGGACATGGTCAAAAGATGTGTCACCCTCCAAAAGAAGAGTGGGATTGACCGAAAATTGCATTCGAAGTGTCACTTCCTTAGACTTGTCACTCTCCAAGAGAAGAGTGGGATCGACCGAAGATTTCATTGGCATGACCACTTCTTCAACTTTTGTTTGAATAAGATGTGAGACAAAAATTTTGAGAGACGCATCACCACCCAAAATAGGAGTGGTATCAGCTAAAGATTGCATCGACGCGATCGCTAGTTGAACATGATGCGAGACAACATGGTCCAGAGACGCATCACTTCCAAAAATGGGAGTGGTGTTGGCTGAATATTGCATCGACACAACCATTGTATCAACCAAATAAGGTTGGGAAACCAAAGATGACTCAGAACCCGAAGGGCCCCAAGGAAAGGACCACACTTCTTGTACCACAACAGTAGCATGGCACAAACGAGTAAGGTGATCTCCTTTGTAAAGACTACAAAGGAACTTGGCCTTATGTATTACACATATAGGCTTCTTAATTGTATGAATTTCCCCAGCATAACTTGTAGTGGTTGGTGACATGCTCCTAGCATGACTTGCATAGGCTAGTAGCAAATCTCAAAAATGAATTCCAGAGGTTGGTGATTAATGACCAACATGAATAGCAGAGGTTGGTAAAAAAACTTCAACATGACTAGAATAGGTTGATGATGAACCCCCAACATGAATAGCATAGGTTGGTGATGAATCCCCAACATGAATAGAAGAGGTTGGTGATGTATGTGCAATGTGACTAGTAGTGACTAGAGTTGTTCCCCCAACATGACTTGCAACGACTGGTTGTTGGTATTTAACATGACCTGCAGAGGTTGTTGACCTATCTCCAACATGACTAGTAGAGGTTGGTGATATAATTCTAGTATCACTTACAGTGACTGGAATTATTTTTCCAACATGGTTGGCAACGACGGTTGGTTGCGACATTTGAGACCAAATTTTTGGGAAAGACTGATTTTGAGAAATTGTAGGCCAGGAAGGGTTCTGGTATACACTATGGCCCTGTCCGACAGGGAAGTATCCTCCTCCAAACTGATTCATAAAGGGTTGTAAGGCATCATCACTAAGGAATCTTCTTGTGAAGAGAAAGCGACATGACAAGGGTTACTCAAGTGAGGATATATGTTTCCCCCAAACAAAGGAACTTTGTGAAGGGGGTTTCCCATATAACTGACTCCCTCCAAATGAAATACTAGAGGACATAAAAAGGTCCTCTATGGGAAAAGCATTAATAGGAACTGGCATAGCGGAAGAAGGATAGATGGACGGGATGTAATAAGTATAATGACCTCCCATTGGAGCACTTGCTCCTGGAAAAGTGAAGCTAGGATTGGATCCATAAGAAGGAAGATTCCAAACTCCTAATGTAAGAGTTGGTTGAGGGATATGATTTCCACCAAATGAAAAGGGAGAATAAGGAGGCATCATTCCCCCAGGCCCAAAACTAGGATTCACATAAGATGATGAGACGAAGGATGGGAAGCGCGAAGACATGTCTATCATACCATGAGAAAATTTATTAGAGGCCCAAGGTATTGGATGAGTATCATGATTCGGTGTACCACTCAGAAATACAAAAGGATTTGTCCCCATGGAATGAACAAAGAACGCGGGTTGGGTAGTGCTAACTGAGGGAGTCAAGGGGACTCCACTATTCATAATAGTGAAAAATCAAGATGCAATACAAATCCTAAGGCCAACTAACAATCAGAGAGAACACCAAAAATAAAGAAAAGGGAAAATATGCACACAAACATGATAAAGTGGTTGAAAGGGGCCTCCCTCCCTAAAGTAGGTATGACTCTCCCAAGAGGGGCCTGATACCCCCTTCAAAAGATCATAGGTATCAGAATCAGTTATTAGGGCCCTCATGGGCTTAAAAAACAGTCGGTCAGATCCCTCTGCAGAGGTAATCCTCCATAAAGGTTGTGTGTTTTCTGACCCTTATATGATTCAGGGTACTTGCATAATAACCCATGCAATTAACCTATGTGGCTACCTATGTCAAGCAACTAAGCCACCACAATATAACCAATGCACATGAAAATAGTCGTAAGTTAGGTCCACTGTATGGGCAGGGTAACAAATCCCAAAATATAGAAAGCATTGCCTCTCATAGAGGAAAAGGTACTATCAAGACCCCCATATATGAATAGATCCCCATAAATATCTTTGACACTGAGAAGGTATTGGAGGGATATCTCCTCAACCGACTTCATGCAACCTCGTACTTAAATCTGGTTTGAGCGGAGCATCCTAACGTCACAAATTATACATTGGATTTCATCACTCCCTTAGTCAGACACATATGTTGAGTTTAATATCCTTAGATAATTTTATTCACAAAATCCTATTCCAAGGCTCTAAATCTTAAGCTAGTTTGTGCACCCTGAAAATAAAATTGTTTCTAATCCATTTTAAATTTATCAGCGTTACTTTTAGTGGTTTTGTTTACTCAAAAGGTGTGGTCATGAAACTGATGATGTTATGACTCAACAAGTAAAAGAAATGAATATGAATATAATGCAAAGTCCTAACTTCAATTATCAATAAATGATAATATTTTCAAAATGCAACTTTCAATTCAATTCTGCAATTTCAGATAAGATGTAATATTTCCATACATGTACCAAGATCAATTATAAGAACCCAAAATATCAAATTCCAACAATGAAAAATGTATATATATATATATATATATATATATTTCAATATGAAAGAATGAAAATGAAAGGAATGAACAACAACTTGATATAAAGACCCTAATGTAAGCAAAGAGAGACAAATAAAGTAGGATATCAAGAAGAAAACACCCATCCCAAGATGCAAGGACAACCAATGAAAAGGATGATGAGAAAGAAAAATCACCCAAAAATTCAACCAAAGAAAGGTTTCCTGTGGAGGCACTTAATAGTTATGAAAGATACCTAAGAAGACTCAAAAAACATCAACGCTTACCCATCAAACATAAAACTCGGAAATCAAGAAAAAACTAATGATGTACGCAATTGTTCATGAGAAAACCGCATATGTATGCACTCTATAGAATGAAATCTCACGTATGTATGTGTCTGCCAAGGAAAAACCTGCGTATATGTATTAAAACACTAGCAAGTTAAGGATAAGGCCAAGAAACTAAGACTCAAAATGAAAATAGGTTGTGAAGCAATCAAACGACAATAAACTCAAGATAACTGAGAGCAATCAAAGGAGAAAAACACTCCAAACCCCGAAAATAATATTGCCTCCCTAGTATGGTCGCCAATTCTATTACGAGGAAAATCACTCTATGGCAGGGGGTAAACCACAACAGACAAAAATGAAAATATAAATCAACTCTAATCTCAAGTATTCTATACAATAAAATATGCTAAGAAGACAAGATAAAGATCCTACCTCGCCCAAATGTTCGATGAAGTCCACCGTTGAGCACTTGACTCAAAGAAATACACCTGCAACTTTTCCTAAACAGCCAAGATACACAATCATATGGTGATGATATATAAAGTTAGCACATATAATAGCATAATCCATAAATATTCATAATGAATATACCCATGGAATAACAATTCAAAAATTTTCAAGACGTTAATTTGATGAGAAAAGAGTATCTCTATTAAAATGTAGTCAACAAAAGTGCATGAATGATAAAATTATGTGTTGGCACGTTTGGAACTGAGAAACTAAGTCCCTTCCAAATGGGCCTCCACCAAATGCAAGCTCATATAAGAGAGACAATGAGTTTCTCCATCAAATAGGGAAGATCTTGGGGGTTTAGCAATGTGTTCATACTTAAAAGGACAAACGGATGTAGACTCAATATGAAGTGAATAATTTCTCCAGAGTAAATTTGCTCTCAAACTTTAATTCTTCTCCCTTTCTCCACAACTTGGATATGGCCCATTTATATCCTTCAAATGGAACTGAAGGGATGAGTCTGAGTGTTTCCAATATATGGAAGGTCAAGGATCATGGATCTCGTGATGTGACATGGAAACCTGACACCATTTTTTTAATTTTGGGGAAAAAAAACGATCTACATGCGTTGTAATGGTGCAAACTACATATACGCATGTTGTATACCTATTAGGGTGTGTATATGTGGAAAAATATATTTTTTATCACTTGGAACTGCAAAAAGGGACTTCAAGTCTGAATAGGGAAATGGAAAATCCCTTCTGAGCAAGTTGCATGGGCTGAGGAAAATCTTGCTATAACACACACAAATACATGAAAACGTTATTTACAATCATCCAATGATCCTTCCCAGGTTTTGACATATAACTACTCAAAAATCCCACTACACGTGTGATGTCCGGTATAGTATAGAGAATTTCATACATCATATTGCTATTAGCACTAGCATAAGGGACATGATACATGGCTTCTTCCTCTTCTCGTTTCTTGGGACACTAATCTACAAATAAATTTACACCTACAAGAACAAGGGCCTTTGTCGATTTAGATTCTTGCATATTAAACCTTCGCAATATTGTCTCAACATGTTTCCTCATATTCAACCAGAGTTTCATGTTTTCCTAATTTCTTTTAGTTTCTATTCCCAAAATAAAATTTGCAACACCAAGATCCTTCATATCAAATTTACAAGACAACTAGGTTTTTACCTCCTTGATGATTTTGTGGTTGTTTTCCGTCCATATCGTCAACATATAACATCACATAAATAAAATGATCTCGAACTGATTTGAAATACACACAGTGGCTAGCTTTTCTCCTTGTGAAACTAATTCCAAAAATATATGTATCAAACTTTTGATACCACATCCTTGGAGATTTACTTAACCCATACATGAAACTTTTCATCCTATAAACCAGTTCTTTCTTACCCTTCACTACAAAACCTTATAGTTGTTTCATCTAGATTTCTTCTTCAATATTGCCATGTAGGAATGTTTTCTTTATGTCCAGATATTCTACTTCAAGATCAAAATCAACAACAATAGGAAAATTAAATATAATGGAAGTCAATTTAATAGCAAGAGAAAAATGTCACCAAAAGTAATTCCTTCTACTTAGGAATATTCTTTTTCTACTAGGAAAGCTTTATACTTCTCCACTTTACCTTTTTCATTCAACTTCTTCTTAAACACCCATTTTCTACCAACACAATTTCTTCCAACTAGCATCTCAACTAGATCCCAAGTCTCATTTTTATCCAAGGATGTCATTTCCTCAACCATGGCATTGTTCCAAAGTTTATCATGCTTTGAATCCACTTCCTCCCTAAGATTATAGGATCATCATCATTAATAGACAAAGAAAAATTAGAATGAAAATAAATTAGATAATACCTTTTTGGTTGTATTATTTCTTGAATTGATCTCCTCAATACCAAAGTATGAGTGTTTTCTTCTTCTAATTCATGTTCTTCTATTGAGTTCGATTATTCACCCTCCAACTCAAACTCTATTGTCTTTGGTTTATTTTCTTTTGGTGGGACTTCTTATTTGAGAACATATTTAACCTCTTTAAAGACAACATCCCGACTGTAGACAACCTTCTTAGTTTCTGGGTTCCAAAGTTTATATCCTTTTATACCATATTTATAACCAATAAATATACACTTTTCATATTTATTATCCAACTTACTCCTATTTTCCTTTGGAAATTGTACATAAGCATCACAACTAAACACTATGAGATGTTCAAGAGAGGGTTTCTTACCAGTATATTCCCCATGCATATTTTTTTCCACCAACGTTGATTAGGGTGATCTATTTATCGAGTAACATGCAATACCCCCTACCTTTAACCATAATTCTTATCCTAACATGGAACCATTGAGCATGCTCCTTTATTTTTTCATCGGCATCCTATTCATCCTTTCTGCAACCCTGTTTTTTTTAGGCCTGTATGGAGTAGTCTTCCTCCTTGCTATACTACACTTTTTATGAAATTCGTCAAATTCATTCCCACATAAATCTCCACCATTATCTATCCTCAACACATTTGTTTTATTCTTTGTTTCATTCCCCACTATATCCTTAAACTCTTGAAATTTATGAAAGACCTTAGATTTCTTTCAAAGGAAATAAATCCATGTATTCCTTGAGAAATCATCAATGAAAAAAACATAGTACACAAATTTACCTAGTAATGGAGCAGACATAGGTCCAAACACATCACTATGTACTTACTCTAAGATCGCCTTAGCTCTTGTAGCACCCTATGAGAATATTACTTGATTATATTTACCATATATTAAATTTTCATAGAAATCAAAATCCAATGTGTAATTAGACATACCTTCAACCATACCTTTATTGTGTCGTGTTCAAAGGCCCTTATCCCCAATATGTCCTAGTCTTTGATGCCACAACCTTGTTTTTTCTATAGAGACCATAAGGGTTTTATATTCTTCACCCTTAGGAACAATAGAAGTATTACACACTTTACTGATTGTGCTTCTCCAATATCTTTTATAGAGTTCCATTATGAATTCCCCTCATCAACACCATTTTTCCTCAAACCATTTTACAAGTTTCATTTTATAATACAATATGTACACTTAAATCACTCATACATCTCCCACTCAATAACTTATTTGTATTTCTATCCATAGTATATCATCTTATAGATAATACATATGTGCTCTAGATATCCGTGGTTTTCCTCCTCATTTCTTCCAATAAAAAAAATGGAACCACATCATCAAACTTTAATGTGGTTCCTTACTACAAATAGTTACAACCAAGCTATCCCACAAATCTAGCAATGAACATAGTAAACCAATGCACATTCATCTAAAATTTTAATATCCATAGACAAGGATTGACTTACCATTGTATTGAAGGAATTTAGATGATCTTCCATTGAGTCTCCATCATTCATCCTCAGGAGGTACAACTTCTTCCATAGGAATGTTTTTTTTACTAAGGACATAGACTGATACAAAGCCCCTAAATTATCCCATAACTCCTTAACCATATCTTCTCTTAAGGCATTGAGTAACAAGGAATATGAAAGACTCAACATGATTGTGGTATTTCACCTATTATGCCCTTAACGAACATTTCTTCAAATAAATTCTTCAACTTTTGCACACCTTGTTCCATCTATGTTTCCTTATTCAGGACTGGTTTCAAAAGATTATGTTTTGCAATAATACTTATAGCCTAGATGATCAAGTCATTCATGTGTTTTACCCCAATGTTCAGGAGATCTGCAAGAGGAACTGAGTTGGGAATATTAATGGTATTTTGTGCCCATTCAAATGGCCTTTTGGATAAAGTCTTATTGACAACACTGCATCTATGTTTGGCTGTGATTGCTATATTATCCTTATCATTCACAAAATTCAAATATGATCTAAATTTAGCAACCTCAAAATCTATAGTATCCCATATGATATGTTTATCTCCTTGTAGTAAAATTTTACTTCTCAAGATTACATTCAATTTATTAACCTTCTCCTGCAAGGCTACCTTTTTCTTTTGAACTTGGGATATCTTTTCGTCCTTTGTGCACACTTCCTGCTCCAATTTCTCCATGTTTTCCTTTAATCATTTTATCTCTTGCTGCTTACTACTCTTCTATTTTGTCTGAGTTTATTGACCCAGGGTTCATGTCTGTCGGGTTTCCAACAAAGCCTCTAAAATTATCGGCCCTCCTGGTAAACCAAAAGGCAACATAGCACACAGAATGCGCTGCGCAGTCTCACCCGAGATATCTTTAATGGGTGGCTGTAAGATTCATGTGTTTAAAACCTAGGATTGAATGTGAGATAAGTGATCTATATATTGAACCATTATTATAACTGGTAAAAGAAACATATTGTTATTCACGACTATGTAGTAATTATCAAAGATTTTTCCCTCACTATCACAACAACACTTAAACATGCAATATAAAAAATCATTCATTCAACATAATAATAATTTATTCATACAATAAATATATGAAATAATTCATCACACGACACAGATTTTACCATGGTTCACCCCCTCCTGGGCTACATCCACAAAGATTTGGCTCTCAGCTCTTTTGTTATATTATTTCCACATCTACAACACCACGCACTTACCACTCTTTTTAGTCGGGTAAGATCTATATGAGGTGAACTAGATCACACCAGGATCCCCAGCCTGTGAACTAACCCTCAAGATCTACCCTCCTTCATTTATCTATCTCAACAACGTATACAAAATAGGTCATACATAAAAAACCGTTACATATCATATAAACTCATGCATAACTACTATATCAATAACAATCAGAACCTGACAACCAACCCTTTATGATACATAATGATCTATATTTATACATGTTTTCAGATTTCTGTGGTGAGGAATTTCAAAATCATTTGCTGGAGAATCCACAGTTGGTGTCATTTTGTCATCGACATTTCGAATCCGGATCGGGATTCATCATCAGGACTAATCATCATGACGATTAGTCCTGATGATGAATCCCGATCCGGATTTGAAACGTCGATGACAAAATGCCACCAACTATGGATTCTCTGACAAATGATTTTTATATTTATACATTTCGGGCTCTTCAACCATTTACAATACCTTACCAAAACCCTAACCATACCATTGTTAGGACTTCCTTGTATGCGTGCATGTTGTTCTTCCTTCCAATTGTTTCTTTTCTTGCATGCGCACATGTTGTGTTTCCTTCCATCTGTCGCTTCCCTTGTGCATGATTTCTTTCCCAAAACGCCATGATTTTCCACTTTAGCATACCTCCAACAAGCCTCCAACACTAACATGTGACTCATCCTGAGCCACCTAACCTTTGTGTTCTTTCTCGATCTCCTTGGTGATCGTCTGAACCTTTTCCTTGAGATCTACTACCTGTGTCTGCGTCTGCACAGTCTTCTCCTTGAGTGTGTCCACTATATGGACTACAATTTCATCACTGATCAATTCAACGCACTATGCCTGGGTCTGTGCTATTTTTTCCTTGGCTTCCTCTTCTTGTGCCAAGAATTATGCTACCCACTACTGCAACGGTTCCATTTGATCTTGATGCTCATGTTTTTGTGTTTGTGTCATAGTTAGCTCTGCCTATAATCTTTGCATGTCCTGCACCCCTTTGACGTGTTTTGTGATAGGCATTGTCTTTTGTTTTTTCTTTAGATTTTGGATCACTGCGTTGATCCTGTCTTCTTCCTTGTCCCACTTTTAGACATGTTGATCCTCCTCTAACTTAGTCCATAGCTATGTTGCTTTATTGAACAATTCAGTTGTTGTGCTAACCTATTGCTCTATCTCCTACAACTACGTTGTTGCTTCCTACTTCCTTTGCTCCTTTACTGCTGGTGGAGTGGTTGGTATGAGTTGTTCTTGGATATTCTCGATATCCTTCTCATATTGATCGATTTCCTACACAATCCGGTCAATCTTTTATTCCACTATGATTTCATCTCTATGTGCGGCCTGTGGAATCTTCTCGTAAGTTCTTTCCACTTTCTGCTCCAATCCTTTTATGCGCTCCCTTTCCTCCTAGGTATCATATTTATCTTGCTCATAGACTATTTCTAGTGCATCCCACTTCTATGTTCCTCACTACAATTTGACTAAGTATTTGTGTGCGTAAGACTGTACCTCATGGTTTATGCTAACCTGCAACTTGTGTAGTGCCCTGGTTGGCATGCGCATCAACACCCGTTGTATTTGGCTTAAGTCCTTCAAGGTTGTCTGCCACACAATCTCATCCATGCGTAGCATACTAGGTGTGATGTGGAATGTTGTGTTCGGGTGTGGTAATGGATTGACTAGATCTCGTTCTTATGCTTCCACTCTTTCCTCCATCTACGGTGATGATGGTTTTGTTCCCCTGCTCCTTGTTCTCTGTCCTTCCTTGATTTTCTTGAGGAGTTGCTTCATGTCTGCCAATTTCTCTTCAATCCAATCCCTGTGGTGTGCAACATGGTCAAAATTCTTAGATAGAAAATCCTGGATCATTTGGTCTATCATTTCTCCATAATCCTCCATGATTGTATACTCTGACAGTGTTATTTGTGCCTTTGATTTCTTTCATGTTCCTCATGTTTGCATGGATGGCCTCTTATTTGTCCCTGGTTCATGTGGGTTTGGTCGTGTTGCGGTCTCCTGTGCGGGCTCATCTTATTGATGTTGCTCCTTGGATTACTGCATATTATCCTTCCTTCCATTTTGGGTCCCTGTATTCATTGGCCCTTCATCCGTTGGTGTCGTTTTTCCTTAGCCTGTTCTTCATCTCTTGGGAACTTGAATTTCCTTTGGTTGGGTCTCTCCCTGCCCTGCCTCTTCTTCTACTAGTCTTTCTAACAATTCTTGGGTAAGGATGGGAGTCTTTCACTCATCATCCCATTCCTTTATCACCATGTTGATGTCTCCCTCTGTGATACAATAGAGCATCTGTAGCCATTGTTTATGAGGATCATTCCTCACCTATATCCACATTGTATGTCATGTGGCATGGAAATTGGCGATGTATGTATACCGCATGACGACCTCTGGTGTTATTATCCACCTTTTGGAGATGACTTCTTGTAGGTCGCGTAGTTATCCTTCAAATATGGCCACATTCACCTTTTTGTTCCTATCCTCTGGCCTGGATCTGAGCAAAAAATATCTTTCTCCTTGATTTAGTTTGGGTATGGTACCAAAAACTACGTACCTTGGCTTTCTCCTTCCCATGAAGGCTATTATTGTGATCAACCATGAATAGTGAAACTATGTTCCTATATCCTGTGCATCCTTCCAGTCATCTAGGAATAAGTTCAAGAGATACGGTGCCCAACTCATTTTGGTGCCTTATGCGCACTGAGATGCCATTGTAACAACCCCAGCTGAAACTTCCTCACTGCAGCATTTTCTGAGCAGCTTGCAGGCTAATATTTTCGCGCCCAGCTCTGTTGGGGCATCGTTGATCCTTTTGAGAATGATCCCTCTTGTCCCCCTATCGGTGCCATACTTCTTCTTCATCTCTTCTGCTAGTGCATTCTCCCTGGTTTTTTCATCAGGAAACTGCGCAGGATCCATGCCCCGAGATGGAAATCCTATTATGTTCACGATAAGCTCTACGTTTATTGACATGAGCTTGTCCAACCAGATGTCCCTACCATGTGTGACTGCTAGCAAGTGTTTGACGCATGTGGTTCTATGCTGACCCCTGCCAAAATGTGGTAGGTCCAACAGACCTAAAATTCATGTCTTCTCCAACCCTGTTTCCCATTGGAAGGTTGATCAATTGCCTCCCCAAATAGATTTGTGCCCATGGTCTCCATGTATACTCTCTTTGCAAGTTCCAAGAACTTGTCTTTGTCTGCTACATCATGGTCCGAGTATTTGAGATTTCCTATATGACCCAACAAGTCTGGTCCTACCTGTACCCCAGCTAGTATGCGTGGTAGAACGATTTCTGCTATAGGTTTCTTGCGAGGTGACCTGGGTATCTGTATATTGCCTTTCTTTGATGGTGGTGGCTGGATCGAAGTTCCAGCGGCTTCCTATTGTTCCTCAGTTTTCCATTCCATCTGACCTATGATATCTTCGACCATTCCTTCTGGTGGGTGCTCTGATATGGTCATTTGAGACTCGTCTAGATCGATTGTTGTTTCTAGATTCAACTTCGTTCCATTGACTTTTGGAGGTGGTTTGGTGCTCTCTGGTTGCACCTCCTTCAGGGTTTCTGTGTCCTGGTTTGGCTACTCCTGTACTTCTGTCGGTTTTCCTAAACTCATTCCCTCTGGCAGTGGCTATTGATTCTCCTCCTCTGTTAGTGTGGGGTTCACTGGTGTTGTGTATGGAGATGGGATATCATAGATATTTACGATATCTGGTGGCCGTTGTTCACCTTCTTCCGCCTGTCCTAGTGACCTGGTTTTAACTCTGGTTGGTTTGGTGCTCTGGCTTGCTTCTACTTTCTTGTGTGGTGCCATGTCGTGGAATATCAAACATTTGTTGGGTTCGAACTATCTTTGTGGCCTATGTGAGCTTGATCTGTGCTTTTCGACCTCTACTGCTCTCTGTCTTCTCTTTTTTCATGAATAGAATATTTTCTCCCACATCCATGTGTTGTATGGGTTTTCCATGAAGCTTGTCGATGACAATTCCTTCATTATCAGTTTAATGCACCTTAACTTTAGGTTCAATGCATCTCCAATGGTTTCATACTTTCCATTACTTTTCCTTGCCATCTCCCATTGGTGCGATTAATGTGCCATCCCATCGGTCGTTGTCGTCCTTTAATTATGCCTAGTGTTTTCATGTCGTTCTGCTTTTTTCGACTCTCCTTTTCCTATTTTTTCCCCTTTAAATGTGACTGTTTTCCTTCTCCTCTCCGAACTTGCATTCCTAATTTGTTTTGCCTTTTCTTCTTCCAACACATTATGCCCCTTTTGGTTCAGTTCTTTCCTTGTGGTTATTTTTTAATATACTATTTTCCTTTTTTTTTTACTGCACGGTGGGTGGCCGACTATCTTTGTACAGCTTTAGTCAGCTCCCATTGATCATCCCTCTGAGTTCTACGCCTGATAAATCTCTTAGCTATATATATCCCCCATATGTGACAGATTTTACCTCATATGGTCCTAGCCAATGCATTTGTAGATTTCCTGGGTGCTGAAACAATTTGTTGTCATACATCAGTACGAGATCTCCTTCTTTGAAAGTTTTCTTCTTTATGTGTCTGTCATGCCAGGCTTTGTCTCTTACTTTCTGAACTTTTTGGTGGAATCCTGCTAGGATCCATTCTTCCTCCATGGTTATTAATTGATCCAGTCTCTCCTGTACTGCACCTGATTCTGTTATTTGTGTAATTGTTGCTAGGAACAAGCTTGGTACTAGAAATTCCAATGGCACTACTACTTCTTGGCCATAAACTAGTTTAAATGGCGTGTGCCTTGTCAACTTTTTTCACGTAGTCCTGTAGGCCCATAATACTACTGGTACTTTGAGGTCCCAGTCATCTCTGTTGATGCTACAAATATTTGTTAGCGTGTTCTCTGGGATTTTTTTGAATGCTTACACTGTGTCATTTTCCTGTGGGTGATATGGTGTGCTCTTATGATGATGGGCCTCAAACTATTCAATCATAGCACATATGGTGTTTTTTATGAAGTGTGTTCCTTGGTCACTCATCAAAACTCTTGGGCACCCAAATCTAGTGATCACTTTCTCAAATAAGAAGTGTGTTTTTGTTTCTACACTGCAATCTTTCATTGGTGCAGCTTGCACCCATCTAGTTAGGTATTCTGTCACGATAATAATGTACCTTGCTCCTATTATATTTGTTGGTGGGTTGATTGGTCCCACAAAGTCTATTGTCCACTTATTGAATGCCTGGAGTGTTACCTTTGGTCATAATGGCATCTCATCCCTTCTGTTGGGTTTTCCTACCCTTTGACAGATGTCGCATCTTTGACAGTACTCCTTTGAATATCTGTGAATCGTTGGGCACCATAGTCCTGTGCGCAATATCTTTACTTTCATAATGTCCTCCTGTTATTCCTTCATGATATTTTGCTAACTCTCATGGTCTTTCATGTTCTAATACATACCTTCGTAAAATGCTATCTGCTCCCATATTATATAGGTGTCCTGCAATCATTTTATAGTTGGCAACGTGGACTACCAGGTTTTTCTTCTATGCGGTGCTATATTCGCGTGGCGCAGTACCTGTGCTCAAGTAATGAATGATATCTGCAAAGTATGCATCAGTGATTTGGACTAAGAATAGTTGTGCATCTAGAAATTTGTCTTCTAAATTCATAGGTTCTTCTCCATTTGTGACCCTTGATACGTGGTCAGGTCCTGTGTTCAATTTTCGTGGTTTGATGATTACTTCAAATTCAAATTCTTGAAATAGGAGTAACCATCGACAGATTCTCCCCCCCAACAATGGCTTGTTGACTAGATATTTTAGGGTTGAGTGATCTGTGAAAATCTTGAAGTGTTTTCCCAATAAGTAATGTTTGAACTTTTGCAGTGAATAGACCATAGCTAGGCCTTATCTTTCTATCATTTTGCAGTTCTATTCTGATTCTGATAGCTTCCTTCTCGCAAATGCTATCGGGTTATACAAGTCCCCTGCTCCTGGTTGTGCCAAGATAGCTCAAATTGTTATGGCTTATGCATCTACATGGACATAAAATGTCTTTTCCCAATCCGGAAAGACTAATATTGGTGCGGTGACCATCCTTTCCTTTAGGGCATCTAGATCATGTTAACACCCATCATTCCACTAAAACTGTGTATCCTTTATTAACATTTTTTCCATAGGTGGAGTTATCTATGCATAACCTTTAATGAAATTTTTGTAGTATCCTGTGTGTCCCAATGCCGCTCTTAGATGACGAATTGTTTTTGGTGGTGGTATGTTAACAATGACTGCAATCTTTGTGAGATCTATGAGTAAACCTTGTTTGCATACTATATGGCCCAATAGTATCTCTAACGGTGTTCCAAATATGCATTTTTTTATATTCAGTGATGGCATTGTATACATCTTTCCAACATTAGCTGTAAGACTTCTACATGGTTTTTCAACAAACTGTAGTCTATCCAATCATCTAGGTATACTTCGAGAAACTGGTGGATGAATTCCTTAAATGCAGCAATGACTACTCTGGAAAAGATTGTTGGTGCATTCTTCAGTCCAAAATGCATGACTATGTACTGATACGATCCCCATTTTTTCGCGAATGTGGTCTTGTATCTGTCTTTGTTGTGCTATCTTGATCTGATGGTAGCCCGAGAATCCATTAGTGAATGAGTAGGCTTTGTGTCCACCTACGTTTTCTAACAATTCATCCATGAAAGGTGTAGATAATGGGTCATGTATATGTGCATCGTTCAGCTACCTCAAGTCGACACATATCCTTATCCCTCCTTGTTTCTTGTCCTATAAGACCATCAGGCTTATCCATTCTGATTCTTCGACTAGTTCTATGGTGTCTTCTTCAAGCATCCCGTCGATATCATCTTTCATTTTCTGCTTATATATTGGGTTCAGTCTATATGGTCGTTGTATGATCGATCTTTCTTCAAGTCTGAGTGGTATCTTCAATCCCCCTAATTCTTCGTCTATACCCTTAATCTCTGTAAATTTTGTGGGAAACAAGTCGTTGTACTCGTACAATAATTCTATTATGATTTCCACTATTTGTTCATCCCAGTAATCTCTAATGCTAGCTATTTTGGGATTCTTGACTATCCCAATGTTGAATTTCTTTACTTTGATCGGCGTAGAAATAAATTTTGATTCTATGGGTAGGACTTCCACATCTCTTTCTCCTTCTACTTATTTAATATAAATATCGCGCGGATCATATTCTTTTGGTGCTTCCTCTTGTACATGGTAACATGACAACAGTTCCTTGACTGACCGTTTTTTCCGTTGTTGTTCTTTTGTGATAATTTCTATTTATGGTGCTTGGATGAATATCACTTCTCATACTTTTTAAGAGCGGCATCTATGTTGGGGTTCTAATTTTCAAATGAGAGTGACTATAAAATTATGTTGTAATGTCATCCAGGACGTAGTTCTTTTGCGCAATTCTAGGTGTATATACCAATTTGCTAGTATGGCCTCTAGAGTGTGTATAAAATGATGAGGCCATTCCTTTGAGGGTGCAATTTTCCACAACGTTCTACACTCCTCCAAGTGCTCCATTGGTGCTCTTTGTCCATCATACTTATGTTGTTTTTTGTTTTTCTATTCTGTATTGAACCTTATGTGCAGTAACCGCTTACATTGGTACCAGTCTGTGATGGTATCTTTGTGTGAGCCCCACCATATTGCAGGTGTGGACTTGAGTGCTAGATCAAGTGCTAACAGTCTCTGGTTCTCTAAGACTTCATCTTCATACTGTCCTAAGAATGTTTCCAAATCGTTTACTCTATGGAAACTGGGTGGTTCTCTGATTTTTGTGCCTACCCATCTTACTTTACGGTCTGTTCATGCACATACCCTCATGGAGACTTCATGTAGCCTTTGTTGCCAGTTTTCTAAACCGATATCTGAATATTTTTCACATGAAGTGATGCTCCACCAACTGGGTATCCTATCTGCAGTTGGGTTTACATAATACTCATTGTGTGTAGTTGTTTTGTACAACTAGTTGATTTCCTCTAAGTCTAGGCAAGTAGGTTCTACAAATCTCTCCCCTTATGACGGATCTAATGGTGTGATGACCTTGTATTCTCCTGACTGAAATGTCATATTCCTGGTCTTCAAGTTGATTATGTCTTGGTTGTCAAATTCCCAATCCAGAAAAAGAAACGCTAGGTAAGGTGTTGTGTCGTCCACTATTTCAATGACTTCAAAATATGCTTTAGTGCACACTCTGTCTAGGTCTACTGTCACTCCTTTCATTCTACCTATTGGTAGGACTCTGTGTTGGTTTGTCAGTTTCAATTAAACCATTGAATAGCCTAATGTGAGTTCTCCCATGCATTTCCATGTATTCTTTGATAGTACATTAACTTCAGATCCTGGATCTAGTATGATGTCTCCCATATTGAAATCTCCAATGTTGGCATTGAGTCTAAATTCCCTACTTGTTATTCTTCTTGTGTATAGGTGATTTACTATTTTTGGTTCTTGTTTTCCTTCCATCATGATACTACATTTTTCTAGTATGTTTTGCATCATTTTCACAGATGATGGATCACTTAATACCTTTACACATGATTGCAAAAAGTCTTTGATTGTACTTACTTTTCCCATGGAACGTATTTCGTTGGTATGATCCAATAATGGACGCATTTCGTATTCTAGTGCTTCTTTACTTTGTTGCGTAGTTGAAGTTGTCACAATGTCTTCCTTCTGGAATTCTTTTTAGGCTTGCTTAAATATATCCTTTTCCTTCTGCACGACAAACTGCTTCCTTGGTTCGGCATTCCTTTTGACCCATTGATTTTGTGTTGGCTCTTGTCGAATAGTGTCATCCCCTATTTTAGCTCCTTCGTGAGTAACGATATTAATATTTTGTCCTTCATCCCTTGCTTTGATGGAAATCCACTAAACGTTCTAGTTGTTTTGGTTACTCTTTTCCTGGATATTTACTAGTAGTGTCAGACATTTTTCTGTGTCATGGTCCAATGCGCGAAAATACATACAAGTTGCTAGTGGAAGTGGACATTCCCTTGCATAATGTCTCGATTGTTGATAATTGTGACACACCACTGATCCTCTACCTCATCTGAAACCTTCTCTTGCTCATCTTCCACCTCTATAGCCCACTCTATCTCCTCTCAACACATTATATTGAGGTGCATGATTATACTACGCAGTATTGTACTGAGGTTGTGTTGCATTGTACTGTGGCTATGCGTTATTATATGGTTGTTGCGTACTATTATATTGTTGTTGAACAATGTTGCATGGAGCTGGAACTCGGTTAAACTATGTTGTGGCTTTCCCTGTCATCATTTTTGTTTGCACTCAATATGCATCTAATGTCTTTTCTCGCATCAACTCCATAGTTCTAAAATCTTTGTCATCGTGGCCCATTGACTTGAAAAAGGTGTAGTATGAATTCTTTGGGACTATCTGGTATTTTTGCATCATCAAGCAGTGATATGGATCATGACCCGATTTCTTACAGACTTCACACCATGGTCCTCATGTGGGTAACAGGTTTGGCATTCCTGCCATATACTGTGCGAATGTTGGACATTCGTTCTTGTGGTGGCCTTTTGTCTTGCATGTGGTACACTAAATAGCTTCTCGTTTGTCTTTGTCCTTATTTTGGTTTAGTTGAAACGTTAAATTCTTCAAGTCCTCCTTCAGATCATCAATAGTTGGGTCCATTTGTTGGTACTAGTTTTCTTTCAGTTATAAGGCGTCCTGCAGAGCCTCTTCCCGCATCTAGAACTTTGTTTGTCACAATGGATATTTTAAGTGTGGGAGTAGTGAATTGACAAATAAGTGTCGATGTTGCATGTTGATCATGAGATATTTTAACTTTCCCTCCAGTCCCGTGAATCTCCAGTCAATCTCCCATACGGATTTTCCTAGTTTTTGTTGGATTTCTATCATATCATTCATGTATTGATCCTCTTTGTTGCGCCTCTTCCGCCACCTTAGTGAGAAAAATAGAGGTGTTTGCAAGCTCAGTTGGGTCTGTTGAGCAGGACAGCTACAAGGAAAAGAGTTAGGGAAAGAAATAAAAGACTACAATTAAGAAATAAACTAAGAAATGAAATAAAAACTAAATTCATGAGCATAAGGACATAGAAACAAAAAGAACCATAAGACCCATGTCACCAATGTTGAGGCTGATCTATTAGTGAAACAATACACCAAGAAGGAAGGGGACTATGAGTCCCTTCTTCCTCCAAGGGAGGGCTCTTGGAGCCCCACTAGCTAGCTCTTGTTACAACAAAGAAAAAATGGAAAATGATGAAAGAACTCTGTACAAATCCACTCAATGGGTGAGATGGATTGTCCAATGCAATGGTAAAAATATGCTCTTGACAAGGATGGAGTCCTCAAGAGAATAGAGGCAGCATAACATTACTTTGAATTTCTTGAAAAATGAGGTGCATCCATGGCCTTTTTATAGCATCCCTTTGAGCTATTGTTTAACTGCTTTGTAGTGTGAAAAGAGGCTAATTAGGGCATTTCTAGGTTTTTGACCAACCATCCAGTCGAATCCAGTCCAGATTTGAGGGTCAAATCGGCTTGGGAGTTGAACCATAAGTGGGTGGGAGGCCGACCACTCTCATAAATGTGTCGTTTAGTAGGTGTGCAGATTTTTGCAATAACAGTCGTGCATCGTGCACTTGTGCGCGATTTCTACGTTCTTGTTCAACGCATGTGTGCGCGCGCCCAATATATGCATATCACTCTTCAATTTTTCACTACTTTGTATATTTTTTGACCCTTTTATGAATTCTTTGGTATTAATTCAGGTCCATGGATGAATTCATCACTATTTGACAATGCTAAGTTCTTGTAACCATGTGCAGGTGAAATTTTAGTGATAACAGATGCCCCCTGATGGATGAGGTTAGGAGCACACGTATAGCCGAAATCCATCAATGTTTATTCTACTAAGAATGTTGTTGTAAGAGAGAGAAATAGTGGGATCGACTAGAGTGATATGTTGGAGGGAAAAAGGGAACCAGTAGGACCCGACCTTCCATGAGGTGTGTAAAATAAAAAATTGTGTACAAACGAGGAGGCATGCCCCATTCTCATGTCATGTAACTCTAAGAAAAGATGACTGAAGTGTTGGTGTAGACAACTGCAGTGCCCTCGGGGGAGGTCGTGATAAAGGAAGAAGACAATTCTGCAGATGAACATACTCTGAATAGTAGGAAGTGATCGCGGTAATAAGTATCACCGATTATGTGGGCATTGATAGCCCAGCCAAGTTCAGAGGTCTTCGACAAATGAAAGAACTAACAACAATAGTCACAAAGTAAGACCCACCGTAACATGAGAAAGTGTTGGCGTCGAATGTTATGGGGGTCAACGACAATAGGGAGCAATGGTGTTTCACCCTATGCCGTTCGAGATCTCTCATTGAGTGGATAATGAGAATCAAGATACTGTCACCCTTCTAGAAAACTGTGCTGATGTCGACAAAAAGGGGGACATGACTCCCAGAAATCAATGGTTTCGTGAAATCTACTAGGTGAGGTGAGGAAGTGGAGGAGATACATAGACGAAGTCAAGATGTGGGAAGACTCAAGACTGCCCTTGGTTGGAGTATGTGTGAGATAAAAAGTGGTCGCAACCATTCAACGAGGTCGAGTGTCAGGGGGACGACAAGACCAGGGATAAGTTGTGCCAGAGGCAGGACAAGGTGAAGAAATTCAGAGGGCAGAGGTAAGTGGCTTGTGGGATACTCTGAAGATATGGATGATTCCAGCAAGGGTGGATGATAAGTAGTGCTCCAACCAAGGGTGACATGGGTTACATTTGGCCAAAAAGAGAAGTAGGTTTCCCAAAGGTGACGACAAAATGGTAATGTAAAGACTGAAAATAAAGGTGTTTGTACAATAAATAACAAATAATTGCGGGGGAAGTGTACAAATACAGAAACGGGTGCCTCGGTGTAATATGGTGGGCCTGGGTAGGGCATAATTTTCTCGGAGAACTGATGAAGGGTGGGGGCCCCATGGGTGGGTTTCTGTATGAGGTAGGTGAAATGAAGGAAGGTTTGCAGATGGGTAGATGGATTGTGGAGGAAATGGAGGGTTCATGCAACTGTGGATGTGCAGCCCGACCATAGAACTGTGGTGAGATAATCTGGGAGTCCATTGGGAAAGCTAGAAAAATGAGGAGAAGGAGTATGCGGTTGATTCGCGTCATGATGTAAGACTATCGGGACTCCCATCCCTAAAGGGTTTTGAAAAACAACATGAGTGTCAGAAGTGCCAAAAGGTGTTATGAATGGGACAACTCATGTGGGTAAGAATTCTACCGGGTGACAATACCGAAGATGAAAATGGAGGTGTGGGTACTGCAGAGCCGGGAATGGGGATCCTAGAGGCAAATGTCAGAGGGTGTGACTATAAATGTAAGTGCGATACAGAGGGAAAGACTACATGCCAATTCTGATTATATACCTGAAGGGGTTGTGTCGATGTATGATGATCAAGTACCTACACACATGAAAACCAAATACCCGACGTGAACATTATCTGAAGAGAATCGAAGATATGAGCATGTATTTGATAAGCATGAATATGCGCATGCATACCTGATCAGGGTATGAAAAAATGGCGCCTCGGGGGCTCAGGATGAAAAGAGGCCCAGGGAATTTTGTGATGTAGATGACGGGAGGCTGATCCAGTGGCTGAAGATGGATCGAGAAATGGACACCATGGGCTCCCGGAATGGTGAGTGGAATTTTGGAAAAAAGGCCTATATATAGTTGTAGGGCCCACATTTCCACCTAATTTGTACTTGCTACTATAGTGATTGGACGAGAAGAATTCAGAGGAGATTGTGAGATTTGGGGAGAATGAGGCATCTGATTGAGGACCCACGAGTATCAGGTTAGTGGTCTGATCATCCTGCATAGAATTAGGATTTCATTTTTTGGGCAGGGGTTGTACGGAGGGTTGTACAGAGGTGTTTAGGTGGTATGGGCCACACATGCATGGGCGATCCGGTAATAGGTGTGCACACGTGTGTGCTTGTCCACCGGATAGACGCACATGGGGGCATGGTTAAGGCAATTAAGGGTGCGCATGAGGGGCGCGCCTGTGGGCTGAACAGGCGTGCACGTGTGCGCGCCTGTCAGTTGAACAGGCGCGCACATGTGCGTGCCTGTAGAGTGAATAAGCGCGCCTGAGAGCGCACATATGTAGTGAATAGGTACACACTCATGCGTGCCTGTATAGTGAATAGCTGCGCATATGTGCGCGCCTATGGGTTGTACTGGCGCGCATGTGTGCATGCCTGTGGGTAAAAAAACTGCACTGTGGAGGCAAGGTTGACGGGTATAAAACGTGTCTTTTTTATGTTTTTGATTGTTCATGTGGGTGACTTAGGACAGTTTTGTGTTGTGCAGGTGAGTTGTGTGCACGATGTTGGTTGGTTGGCAAGAGCGAGATTGGTCCCAGCTGTGAGACGTCGTGGCTATTGAGGGGCCAGGTGTACATGCGACTTTGGCAGCCTGTGGGCTGCTGAAGTTCTTTGAGTGCCCCTTGATATGGGCGCATGAGTATCTCCTGTAGTTTCTTATCCAGATGTGGAGTCCAGACCTGCACTACTTCATAGTGTGGGGAGAGCAGATTCCCTTCACTGCAGTGGAGGATGTGTATTTTCTGACTGGGCTCCCATTTCGGGGAATGCCCTTACCAGCGGAACTGGTGCTTCCTAGGGATACATCGCTCGTGATAGTGGGTCGGAGATATTGTTCAGGGTTGAACTATATGTCCAGCTCAGTGGTGAGCATCGGGGCGATGGATGCCCTAGCACATCGATACATAGAAACGATGATTGTGAGAGTGTATGGTTCAATGGCGATGCAGCGGATCAATGGTGGCCAGTTTGTGGTGATGGAGAGAATGTTGGCCGGTGAGATTTTTGCCTAGGGGATTACGATGCACTTGAGGATGGTGGGGTAGTTGGGCCACTGTCAGTCCACAGATACGGAGGAGTTTGCCTTCGGGTCCATCCTGGTGGTCTAGTTTCTGGGGAGGGTGCCGATGTTGCGCCCTAGGATTCTATTGGGTGCGCCTGGGGCGCGAGAGCCACGACTGAGGTGGTGGTCGATCGTGTTTCTTCGCCATGGTGGTGGTGAGGGTGGCCACTTTTTTACTGCAGAGGTGGCATAGGTATGGTGACAGATTCCGCAGGTGATACTACGGTACCCCTATGCCGATGTTGACTTCCGGGATGATCCGGACATGGTGCTACCTCCAGGGGAGGTGTTTGACCACCGAGGTATGTTGATTGATGATGTTGATATGTATGTTTTTGTGTTTTTTGAGATAGCATGCCTTATGTATATGATATAGATGTTGATACTATCTATTGTTTGCTTTCATGTGAAGATGTGGCACCTCGCGTGTGTGAGGTGGAGTTGCAGAGAGCTCTGGCTCATCAGGAGCCGGAGAGACTGCTGCGGGGAGAGGTGTCGACGTGAGGACGTCATGGCATGACCTGCTGAGCTAGAGAGGGCAGGGAGGAGACATCAGTTTGATGACCCTGGTGTTGGGCCATCACACGCTCCTCTGGCGGCTGTCGAAGTGGATTTTGAGGACATACGCCATCGTCTAGAGGCGGTGTTACAGGATGTGCCTGAGGGCATATGGTCTCGCATCCAGGATGAGGCTTTCCTGGAGTAGTGTGTGGGAATGCCTCCGTTATGGAGGGCCATAGTACGACGAGAAGAAATGGTTGCTGCGATGACGACTGGACGACTGTCATCGGGGCAGGAGGGGCTGGTAGGGGGGGGACCACCACCTCCTGGGAAAGGTGGTGGTGGGCCTCCGCCACCTGAGGGAGGAGCAGGTGGTGGTTCTCTAGAGGCACCGTGAGTGGTGCTCTTATGCATTGATGTATATATATTTTTTGTATATAGGCTGGTGAGCCCATTTTGTACCGAGGTGCTTCATTGGCCTGCAGATAGTTGTATTTTTGTATGTAAACAGTTGGATGGCACTGTGGACCTTTTGATATATACATGAGTATACATTTTGAGATCTATGTGGTGTTTACATGTGTTTTGTTCATGTATTGATGATGTCTAACCTATATATGTGATGACAATTTGTGTTATATGTTTATGTATGTTTAGAGGTAGCTTGATGTGGTATATGCCAGTCTAACACAATATTAGCTAGGTTATCTGTGATTTGATTCAATTGTCTTGGAATATGTGTAAATGTAATGGAATCAAAATGTTGAGATAAAAGTCTAACCTGCAGGTATTTACGAAAGAGGCAATGATCATGGATGCGGTACACATTGTTGAGCTAGAGTACGACTAGTTGAGAGTCGAGGAAGATGCTAAGGTGACGAATACGATGATGTTGGGCATCGGTCAGGAGGCCAATGACGGTGGTGTATTCAGCTTGGTTGTTGGTTGTTGAACCCAAACATATGCCACTCGAATAGAGCATTTCATGTGAGGGGGTGTAGAGAGCCCAAGCAGTCGAAGCGAGATTTTGTGTCCAATGGCTAGCACCGTTGGAATAATCGATGTGGTAGGTGGGTGGAGGAAGCATCTGTCAATAGCACAAAGGATAGTTTAGACATGAGGGAGGGAAAAAATATTAAAAACGTTATAAAAGAAATAACCTAAAGTAGAATGACTACGTTTAAGCGTAAAATTTCTTGAGATACAACCCGTTGACGGGTTCTTTGAGAGAGAGACCTTCATGGGAGGCCAAGATGTATGAGCCTTTAGTGAGGCAATGTTGGATAATGTATGGGCCATGCCAGAGTGACTCAAATTTTCCATGGCCAAAGGTATCATGGGCGATATCGTAAGCTAGGACAAGGTCACCTTCATGAAATGAGAAAAGGTTGACATGGCAATCAAAGGTAGCCTTGGATTGTTTTTTAGCTGCCTCGTTGTTCTGTAAGAAAGATTGACGATCTTCATCCAGAGACTCCAAGTTCAGCAAGCGCTGCTCCATTGGAGCAGTGTCGGGTAATAGCTCAGTTGCAGTGCGTAAGGTGGGAATTTCTCACTCGATGGGAAGAGTGGCCTCAACCCCATGGACTAAATGAAATGGTGTGAAACCAGTAGCTATTTTCACAGCCGTTCGGTAAGCCCATAGCGCAAAAAATAACATATGATTCCAATTGGTTTTATGTTTATTAACCGTGAGCTGTAACATGGTCTTGAGGACTTTGTTAACTGCTTCGACCTGTCTGTTAGACTGAGGGTAATACGGTGAGGCAAACTTGTGAGAGAATCCTAACCCAGATGAGAGTTCAAAGAAGATCTCATTCTCGAAGTGTTTCCCATCATCGAAAATGAGTTAGAGGGCTACTCCAAAGTGGGATATGATGTGGTTAAAGAAAAAAACACACTGCAGTGTCAGTGGTGTTGTTGAAGGTGGGCATAGATTCTGCCCATTTGGTGAAGTAATCAATGGCAACAACGATGTATTTGTGACCATTGTTGGAGGGGGGATTACAAGTCATGAAGTCGATGCCCCATTTACAAAAAGGGTCGGCAGTAATGACAGGGTGAAGAAGAGCGGGGGGAGCTCGGGCTTTATTGGCATAGAGATGACATTGTTCACATCGTTTCATGGCATGAATGCAATCATGAAACAAGGTAGGCCAAAAGTAATTGGCTCGGATAATCTTTTGAGAAGTGGATATGCCCGAAATATGGCCCCCACATGCACCGTTGTGGCAGTCGTTTAAGACTCTATCGGCCTCGTCAATAGTCAAGCATCGATGAAGAATGGTGTCGATGCCCCGTCAGTACAGGATGTCTCCAATGAGGAGGTAGCAGGGGGCCTGATGTTGAATACGATGATGGTCATCTTGTGAAAGGTGGTTACCGAAATTTTGAGTTCGGAGGTAGATGAGGAGGTCGTCGTACCAAGGAATATCCAAGGTGATGTAAAATTGATGTTCGTCAGGAAAGTCAGTGTTGATGGGGGCACTAGTGGTGTCAGAGGGGAGGGCGGTGACAAGGGGAGGGCGGTGACAAGTTCGGCAAGAACGAGGGCCTTCTTACTCTTAGGTGTTTAGAACTTGAGGTTATACTCCTAAAGGATAACGATCCGTTAGAAAATTTTTCCATTAACTTGCCGATGGCTGAGCAAGTACTGCATAGGGTTGGAATCTGCGACGAATTTTGTTGTTCGAAGAAAAATGTAGTGGCGCAGTTTCTGGACTGCGAGGACGACTGCAAGAGAAAGTTTCTCTTTGTGTTTATACTTCAAGGGTGGTCCTGAGAGGCTTTTACTAACGTAATAAATGAAATTCTCACAATTGTCATCACCTAGCTAGACGAGAACTCCTGCTACTGATACAGCTGATGCTGATACGTAGAGGATATAGTCACGATTGTAGTCAGGTGCACTAATTAAAGGTGCATTTGAAAGTGTTGTTTTAAGATCGTCAAATGACTGTTGGGCATGGTCATCCCAGTGAAATGGGATGTCATGACGTAGTAAGTGAAGGAAACTGTGTGTGCGTATGGTGTAATCTGGGACAAAGCGTCTAATAAAGTTAGCTTTTCCCTGTAGACTCTGAAGTTGATGTAAATTCTGGGGAGGTGGAATTTCGGTGATCGCTTGGAATTTGAGGGGGTCTACGATAATACTGCTTTGAGAAACAATGAAGCCAAGGAGGCACCCTGCGGTGACACAGAACACACACTTGAGAGGATTCAAGTGGATGATGTATTGACGACACCGTTGAAAGATGATTCGTAAATCATCAAGATGCTGGGTGAGTTTCTTGGATTGGGCTGTGAGGTCGTCCAAGTAGGCGAGGATGATATGATCCAAATCGTGAAAGATGTATGTCATAGCCCGCTGGAAAGTTGCACCAGCATTCTTTAAGCCGAAAGGCATGACACGATATGCAAAAGTATCCCACGGGGTAGTGAATGCGGTTTTATATTGATCAGTTGGGTGGATTTGAATTTGATTATAACCAAAGAATCCATCCATAAAGGAGAGAGCCTCGTGGTCGGCGCAGTCATCGATAATTTGATCAATGAAAGGCATTGGAAAGTTGTCTTTGGGACATGTGTGATTGAGATCATGAAAGTCTGTGCAAACGCAGATAGTTCTTTGTTTTTTGTTAACGGGTACAGGGTTGGAAACCCATGAGGTATAGGCGATGGGGTAAATGAACCCGACAACGCGTAACTTGTCAATCTTGGCTTTGATAGCCACGACTTTGGATGGGTGTAGCAGTCGTTGTTTTTGGCGAACTGGTGTAATTTTGGGCCAGGTGTCGATGTGATGTTCGACAATAGAGGGATCAAGACCAAGCATTTCTGTGTATGACCAGGCAAAAATATCCCTATATTCTTGGAAGAGGGCTTTATATGTGGTGATTTCCTGAGGAGTGCAAGAAGCTCTGATGGTGCAAGATACCAGATATATAAAATATGTAGAACATAAATGAAATGCTAGAAATGACAGAATAACAGTAAAATATCTAGCATAATCTTCACAATACATAGAAATGATATACGAAATAGCAACAGAAACAACACTTTGATTCAGATAGCAATGTTCATAGGTCTCTTCGAGGGGGTAACCTCCAGTCGAGCAGTGCTTTGTTACAATAATCTCCAAGCTAGGGTTTTCATACCCTCGACCCTTATTTATACTAAATGTGTCTATTAAGAGAAACATCTAGAGGAAGATCCTTCTAGAAGTGGAAGCTTCTATTAGGTCTTCTTACATCCGTCGTATTCTATTTTATTGAAAGGTCTTATTAATATTGACATTTATTACATCTGAATACATTGATCTACCTATGTGCGAGTTAGGACCTTAACATGTTCGCCCCCTTAAAAACAGCCTTGTCCTCAAGGCTTGAGATGTGGAAGCTGCTGCAGAATGGTAGCTGGTTCCCAAGTGGCATTTGCTGGAGTCATATCTTTCCACTGTACTAGCACTTATTTGATGGTTCTCTGACATAGGTGACACTCCCGCTGGTTCAAAACTGCTTCTGGTTGTAGCCAAATGGATCCTTCTTCAGCTAATTCTGGAAGGTTGGTTTGAATTTGGCACCTGGT
>SNQJ01S0007851.1:56750-72976 GCA_010110895.2 Picea sitchensis | reverse complement strand
GACATATTAGACCAAGTAGATCTTAACTAACTCCTAGGTGTCTAAATATCCTAACAGTGCCCCTCCTGTCGTCTTTATCACCTGCCATATATGAATCAACATATCCCTGTAGAAAATTGTCTGAACCTCCAACACATAATGCATGAGTATAAGTACCTCTCAAATACCTGAGAATCCACTTTACTGCCTTCCAATGTTCTTTACCTATATTCTTCATATACCTGCTCACAACTCCCACTGCATGTGCAATATCCGGTCTTATGCAAACCACTGCATACATCAAGCTACCAATTGTTGATGAATAAGGGACCCTGGACATGTATTTTATCTCCTCCTGTGTCTTGGGACACATTTGCTTAGTTAATTTGAAATGGCTGGCCAAAGTTGTACTAACTGGTTTTGCATTCTGCATTCTAAACCTCTCCAACACCTTCTCTGTGTACTCACCCTGAGACAATGTCAATTTGCAATTTTTTCTATCTCTTGTTATTCTCATGCCAAGGATTTTCTTTGCAGCACCCAAATCCTTCATCGCAAATGAATTGGCTAATTTCTTCTTGAGCATATTTATATCCTACCTATTAGACCCTGCAACAAGCATGTCATCTACATAAAATAGAAAGATAATATAGTTTCCATTTTCTAGCCTTTTAAAATGATGATCTTGCTCCTCACTCTCGCAAGAGAGTGGATCATGTCACACACCTTCAGCTGGTTTTTGAAAGATTTTGTTACTATAGAATCCGATTAAACCCTCAAAAATGCATCTTTTGCGTTAGGTCTGTCCGTCTCTTAGGATTTTTAGTTTCTGAGACTGGGATCATGATAGATCATCTTAAGGTTAAGGAAATACTTCAATTTCCTCCCCCGCACATGATTAGACAACTTCAAGGTTTACAGGGGAAAGCTAACTTTTTGCGTCGGTTTATAGTGAATTATGCCAATATCACTAAGGGTTTCATGCTCCTGTTGAAGAAAGACACCCTGTTTATCTGGGATGAGTGAGCCCAGGAGTCTTTCGATGCCTTAAAGAAAGCCTTGGTATGAGTTCCTCTGCTTGAATTTCCTCATTACAGTAGAGATTACTTGTTATATATTGTCGTGTCCCAAGAGACGATTGGTATGGTTCTAGTTTATAAAGATGATGAGCTCCATGAGCACGTCATCTACTATCTCAGTCAAAATTTAGTCAGTCCTGAGCTTAATTACTCTCATGTTGAAAAGCTAGCTTTGGCTACTATTCACACAGTCCAACGTTTATGACACTATATATTGCTTTGCAAAACTACTATAGTCACTGATGTTAATCCATTTCAATACGTCCTCACTAGGCGTATCATAGGTAGGAAATATAATAAATGGATTGTCATCTTATAAGAACTTGATCTCGACTTTGCTTAAGCCAAGTCCAAAAAGTCACTAGTTTTTGCAGAGTTAATATCTGATTTCCCATGATTAGACGAGGATGTTATCCATGTCAATTCATTTGCAGATGAACACAATTTCCTTGTCTCGTCATCTGACCCCTGGTATGGAGACATTGTTTTATATCTTCAAACCTTGAATTTTGCTCAGCATCTCTCGCGAGATGATCGACGGCGAGTTAGATACCAAGCCAAAAAGTATACCATTGTCGGTGACACTTTATATCATCGAGGAATAGATAGTATCTTACGTCATTACTTAAATCACGAGGAAGCCGAGTTAGTCCTAAATGACTGCCATAAAGGGGCTTGTGGTGGTCACCTATCCGGGCTTGCAGTAGCCTAAAAAATCTTGCAAGTTGGTTACTTCTGGCCCACCATCTTTAAAGATTGCATTGAAGAGATTAAGAAGTGTCACCCCTGCTAGGTGTTCACTCATAAAATGCGCTCACATATAGCCCCTCTTCACCCAGTAATTATCGTCGGTCCCTTCACCAAGTTAGGGGTAGATTTCATCGATTGCAACCCAACTTCGGCTGGGGGGCATCAACACATCATCGTGGTTGTTGACTACTTTACCAAGTGGGTCGAAGACATGCCTACTTTAAAATATGATGGGAATATTGTAGCCTTCTTCATGTTCAACCAAATTATCGCCCGGTTCAGTATCCCAAGTGAGATTGTCACTGATCTTGGTAGTCACTTTCAGAATAAAATGATGGTAGAACTGGCGTCTAAGCTGGGGTTTAAACATGGTCACTCATCTCTTTATTACCCCTAGGAAAATGGGCAAGTAGAGGCCATCAACAAGTCTCTCAAGACCATTTTTTAAAAAACTGTCAGTCGGAGTAATTCCAACTGGCACATCATGTTGTATCCCGTGCTTTGGGCATACCAAACCTCGGTTAAGAATGCCACTGATTTTTTCCCTTTTCAATTAGTGCATGATGTGGAGTCGATACTTCCCATTGAATGAGAAATCCCTTCTCTCAAATTGGCAGTCGAGCTCCTACCTGACACTTCAGATTTAGAGCGACGCCTGGTGCAACAAGAGAGTCTTGATGAGCATCGTCGAGACACCTTTATGACTATCGAGGCAAACAAAAAACGTATCAAGGTTTAGTACAACAAGTCGATATGTCCCCAGTTGTATACCGAGGGTGACTTGGTCCTTTTGTATGACCAATCCAAAGAACCGCTAGGGCCAGGCAAGTTTAAACCCATGTGGCATGGTCCTTATATCGTGTGACGTGTTCTAGAAAAAGGAGCCTATGAATTGGAAGATTATGAAGGGAAGAAATTGGCCGAGCCCAGAAATGGGCTCTACTTGAAAAGGTATTACGCTTGATCCCTAGGCTTGAATGAAACCCTTTGTATACTAATGTAAATTTAGTGTATATACATCTTTTTCTTTTTGTCTTCGGCTTGCTTATCGATTTTTCCCTTTTGGTTGGAAGATGTCAATGGAGTCTTCAATCTACCTAGGATTCACAAACAGAGCCAGTCGTCATGCATGGAACTTGGCTTCCTCTGCTTGGGTGATTTACTCACCCGAGGGTCTATTGGTGTCTTCAGGTGACATATGCCTAGGGCCATCCATGAACAATGTGGTTGAATATAACGTCGTCATAGAACTTTTGCGTGATTCTATCTCACATGGTATTCGCTCTCTAGAGGTTCACCTAGATTCTCAGTTAATCGTGTGTTAGTTGAACGATCGTTACCATGTGCATGATCTGACATTACTCCATCGATTCCTACGAGTACGTCTTTTAGAATGACAATTTGATTTTATTACATACTTCCACATTCCTAGGATTTATAATCATGTATCTGATGCCTACACTAATTATGTTTTAGATTGGCATTTATCACATTAATAAAGAAAGGAAGACCATTAAATCAATGTACACATTGTAAGATATGAGTAAAGCCGAAGACCCATATTTATATATTTCCAAAAAATATGGTGTTTATATTACAAAAATTGGGGATAAAACCCTCAAAATACATATACAGTCGATATACATGTCCCATGACATCTACGCCTGTGGCGCCGGATGTGTATCATGATAGAAAACCATGGAGTTTTCAAGACACCGGAAGAGTCGTACCCATGCTCTAGGTACACCGACAACCTGTCATTGCATGGATTCAGGTAGATCCTCCACCTGAACCATAGGAATCCTTTGGGTCAGACGAGACAGGTTACCCTGCACATTCTGTAGGACTCTCTCCACTTCAACTCCCACTGCCTCATCTCCCTATTGCCTCCACCTATTTCATAGGAATCCTTATGGTCGTTGCAGACCCACATCTGCAATCACACAAGTATCGAATAAAAACACCATCCAAAAATATTTTTTGTCCTCTTTAATACAAAAATATAAAAAATAAATGAAATATATAGAAACTTTTACCTATGGCACCATAAGCAGCTCCTGGTGGAAGCGGCATATCAGGATCTCCTCTGAAATTGATCCACGCATAGGGATAGTCATCCAGAGCTATGATTTGTCTCCACCACCAAAAGAAAAAATCATCATTGTAGGGTGTCACCACCCTACCTCCCCCCTGTCATTTCATGACCTCGATCCACCACGCCATAGCCGAATCACATGGTCCTCTATAAATGATCTCCACTCTAGGTCCCAGACCTGGGACTCGCTCGAAAAAGAAGATGCAAAGGATAGAGGCAAACCTGAAGTTTCATTTCCCCCCCTACTTGCACTCTGTCAACTGACCTTTGATGTTGGTCAACAGTGAGGTACACCAGTCGTAGACAGTGGGTATCACACACTCCAGTGCATAAAACATAAGTGGTTTTGATGCTTGATGCAACGAGGTCAATCCTATGATCCTGGTAAGCACAAGAACAATAATCTTCAGGTTGAGGTTACCTATATCTTAGATAGGGATTTGACTTCCCACCATGAGATCCCTTGCAACACAGTGGGCCTCGATGTATTCTTCGACCTTCATCCCACTCCCTGCCCTGTGAGACTTGAGGTCCACAACCTCTCCTCAACGTGAAATTTTCATCAAGAAGTAGATGTCCTCTACTTTGATCCTTAATGGTTTTCCATCAAGGATAAATCTCTCGTTGTCGGGATCCCAATAGCCCACCAAAAGTTCCAACTACCTCACTTGGGCCCTCATTCCTTTGAGATTCCAAAACTTCTATAAACCACATCTTTTTAAAGCCGCTTGAGCCACCATATCTATATCCACTGCTGCATCTACCTCCTCATGCTCTCGCTCTCTCCATTCCAACACCATCCTATAAAAAACCAAATCATTTTTTAGTTAGAAACATATTTTTTTGCCTTTTGCACATGTATATGTGGTTTATTTACAAAAATTCGCAGGTAGGGCCTTATATACGCCCCCCGTAGTTCACACATGGGTGTATAACTAGTCGTATACACAACCTATTCAGAGAAACCCGTGTATACTGAAAAACCCAATTTGCACCCTTAAAAACTAACAAAATAGAACCTAACTTAAAATTGTAAACCACTAAAATGGAAGAGGATGGGATGAAGAGTTACCTAGTCCAGACGATGTGTGATTCCATTGCCTATTTCTCCTGCAATCGTCATTTGAATTATGGAGGTGTTTTAGTCCAAATTGCACTATTTGGGTAAAAATGAAAATGATACAGTAAATTTTGATTTTATTACTATTTAGAAGCCACTTCTTACCCACTTGATATAGTTGTATTCTATTGTTTTATCTAATGGACTAATTCAAGAATGGTTTTAAGCTGGTTTTTGTAGTTTTGACTCAATTTTCTTGTGTATTTCAACGTCATGGTTGGTCGTTCGTCTCCTCAGGCAGGCATATTGATAACCTAGCATATAATATAGGTATCTACTCCTTCGTGCATTTTTTGCATCACCTTTCGACTACCATTTTCTACGCCTTAGGTACGAACCCATTTATTGCGATGCATAAACCTAAATCGGCTATTAATATCATCGCTAATAAATCATAGAGACTTACCAAACATGGGTACCCTAGTTAGAACCTCCTTGTCATTTGGCGCCCATGCCGAGTTTTTCCTTAGGACCAGGAGTCCATTATAATTCAATACATGACTTTACAATGAGCCTCATTTCTCATTCATGGACACGCGGCCTTATTACCCGCAAAATCCCAATATCGAGTCTCAGTTAAGCTCTTTTCCAACTCGTCCAAAAACTGAAAATATCGTCGAGTGATTTGTCCCTTTCACACTTGTTAAAATTGGATTTGAAATATCATGAGTCCTAGTTAAGCTCTTTTCCGACTCACTATCAAAAATAGAAAAGATTGCCGAGTGAACTTGTCTTTTTCACACTCATAAATTGGATTTGAAAAGACGTCTATTTAGCACAAGTTTACCCCTTTTTCACACCAAGTAGAATAAAAGAAATAAAAAAGGACATTTTTTGGCGTTAAGTTGTGATTGCATCTCATGCCCTCGCTTTTTGTATTGAGCCTTTAGCCGGTTCTCGCTTTGCGTTATAAACCATTGCCTAAGCATTTTGCATCCTCAACCAAGCAGAGCCTTGTTTTTATCCTTCGCAAGTTTACACCCTATACCCTGGAGGGAACATCACCCCGAGTGTTCATCTCCCGCATGCATTTCCTTGCATTGAGCATAGGTACGTTCCGCTGTTGGAACTAGTTTTGCTTACTTGTGACACTTGTTCCCTCCTCTATATCATAGCATTCATTTGTTATGAAAAAACAAAAAAGACAGGCAGGAAGGGAATACTATATTGTAATTGGAAGCAGTTGTGTCTCCTTTGAACAAAGAAAAAAGTTATTGAGTCCGTGTGTCATCATAATTTTGGGTTTAGAATGGCCTTAGGAAGATGATCTCGCTACAAAGTTTTCTCTACCGACTGGTTACTCTTCCAGTACCTATAGAGAACGTTATCGATGCCTCCTGCATCTAATTGTCAGAGTCCACGTTGTCGGAGTCCACCATATGTCTCATGCTCTTGTTCAAAGGAAGTCTATCAACCTATGTCGACCACTCCTCAGAAATCCTAACTTTGCATGTCGGTCATACCCTCAGTTTGTCTCAGAATCACATGATACTTTGGTCTTATCATGCACCCTAGCCCTAATTTCATCATTGGTAGGTCACCTTGAACCCAACAATCGACATTTCATCATTGGTCATTGACTGGGTGGTTTCCCTTGTGTTCGATGGCAAGACATCTATTCTCACTTTGGGATTTGTGTAGTGTCTTGGATTCCATTAGCTTTATTGGTGGTTTCCTCGCCTTTGTCAGTAGTTTTTCATCATTGGCTTCTATTCAAAGGGTCCTTTTGTGTATCGCTTTCATTTGGCACACATGAAAGACACACAGGGTTGTTGGTTCGTGAACATGTTCTTCATTCGATCTCCACCAAATCATGAAGCTCATGCTTTGTTCCTCGCACTAACTGATGAGAGATGCCTCAATGCTCTCCTTTCAGCAGGTCTCCTTCCATTGACTTTAGCTCATTTATTCTAGATATGGGACCTAGAGTTTTATGAGTACCTTGAGGCTTGCAGTCATTAGTGGGAGGCTCTCTCACCATTGACAGATGGGAATACATAAATGTCTCATGATCAATGGATCTCTCAAGTGTTCAACACCAACTCCTTTATTCACATTTGTAGATATGTACTCGGTTCCTTGATACCTACTTTCATTATCGGTAGGTTGTCTTGCGTTTGTTAACAGTATACTTCAATGACCGGTCATCAAACGATGTCTCATCATGTTCGACCTCAACTCATTTATTCACATGATGTAGACTTGCACCATTGGCGGATAGTGTAGAAGACTTGAAGACATCACTATGTGGCCACAACTTTCCTGAGTTGTTACTTCCATTTCATTGGACTAGTACCTATTTGACTTCAGTGATCATGGGAGATCAGATTTTACTCCATGGTATACAGATATCTTCAGATTGATTTTTGAGACTGGTTTCACTGGGCCTTGTTCGTGACTATGATAGATTTTGGCATATAACCGCATTTGTATTTGCCTATTCATGGCCATGAACACTTGTTTGGTATATTTTTCACATGGATCTGCATTGTATTCTTGGCATCCATGTAAGCAAAGTCAGTACATAATGTAATGAGCAATTGAGTTCATCCAGCTATTTCTCTACCACTCCACTTATGGGTTATTTATGATGTATTTCAGTCATCGCAAATACTCTTCTAATATCACACATTAGGGGGCATCTTTTATAGCAAGATTTTCCTCACCATTTCTATCTTGCACAAAGGGCCTTTTTCCATTTCCCTAGGCAGACTTTTTATCCCTTTTTGATGAATCCAGAGCTAAAAATATACATTTTTCCACATATACACTCCCTAACTGCTATGCAAGATGTGTATATGCTTGTTTCTCCACTACAACTCGTGTATATCGGGATTTGTGCCAAAAAATACAAAATGAGGCCAAGTTTCCATGTCATGACAAAATACCTTTGATCATTGGCCTTCCATATACTGGAAACGTTCTGACTCAGCCCTTCAGTTGCATCCTGGAGGCTATAAGAGCACAATTTCGAACTATGGAAAAGAAGGAGAAAGCATTCAACTTTGAGAGCAAAGTTACTTTGGAGAAATTACTTCATATTGAGTCTACATCCCTTTGTCCCTCAAGTCTGAACATAGTGTTCAACCCCCAAGATCTTCCCTTATTATTGAGAGGACATCTTTGCCTCTTTCTCATGAGCTTGCCTTTGGTGGAGGATTGAAGTGGTGGGGACCCAGTTGGAAGGAACTTGGTTTCTTGGTTTCGAACCATGTCGACACGGAAGTCTGTAATGTTGACACTTATGCTGATCAATTATTAATAGAAATATTCCTTTCCCGTCCTATTGGTATCTTGCAAATATATGATTATTATCCATGGGCATGTTTGTAATGTTTATTAATGGATTATGCTNCATGCCAAGGATTTTCTTTGCAGCACCCAAATCCTTCATCGCAAATGAATTGGTTAATTTCTTCTTGAGCATATTTATATCCTACATATTAGACCCTGCAACAAGCATGTCATCTACATACAATAGAAATATAATATAGTTTCCATTTTCTATCCTTTTAAAACGATGATCTTGCTCCTCACTCTCGCAAGAGAGTGGATCATGTCACACACCTTCAGCTGGTTTTTGAAATATTTTGTTACTATAGAATCCGATTAAACCCTCAAAAATGCATCTTTTGCGTTAGGTCTGGCCGTCTCTTAGGATTTTTAGTTTCTGAGACTGGGATCATGATAGATCCTCTTAAGGTTAAGGAAATACTTCAATTTCCTCCCCCACGCACAATTAGACAACTTCAAGGTTTACAGGGGAAAGCTAACTTTTTGCATCGGTTTATAGTGAATTATGCCAATATCACTAAGGGTTTCATGTGCATGTTGAAGAAAGACACCCTGTTTATCTGGGATGAGCGAGCCCAGGAGTCTTTCGATGCCTTAAAGAAAGCCTTGGTATGATTTCCTCTGCTGAAATTTCTTGATTACAGTAGAGATTACTTGTTATATATTGTCGTGTCCCAAGAGACGATTGGTATGGTTCTAGTTTAGAAAGATGATGAGCTCCATGAGCACGTCATCTACTATCTCAGTCAAAATTTAGTCGGTCCTGAGCTTAATTACTCTCATGTTTAAAAGCTAGCTTTGGTTGCTATTCACACAGTCCAACGTTTACGACACTATATATTGCTTTGCAAAACTACTGTAGTCACTGATGTTAATCCATTTCAATACGTCCTCGCTAGGCATATCATAGGCAGGAAATATGATAAATGGATTGCCATCTTACAAGAATTTGATCTTGACTTTGCTTCAGCCAAGTCCAAAAAGTCACTAGTTTTTGCAGAGTTAATATTTGATTTCCCATGATTAGACGAGAATGTTATCCATGTCGATTCATTTGCAGATGAACACAGTTTCCTTGTCTCGTCGTCTGACCCCTGGTATGGAGACATTGTTTTATATCTTCAAACCTTGAAGTTTGCTTAGCATCTCTCGCGAGATGATCGACGGTGAGTTAGATACCAAGCCAAAAAGTATACCATCATTGGCGACACTTTATATCATCGAGGAATAGATAGTATCTTACATCATTACTTAAATCACGAGGAAGCCGAGTTAGTCCTAAATGACTGCCATAAAGGGGCTTGTGGTGGTCACCTATCCGGGCTTGCGATAGCCCAAAAAATCTTGCGAGCTGGTTACTTCTGGCCCACCATCTTTAAAGATTGCATTGAAGAGATTAAGAAGTGTCACCCCTGCCAGGTGTTCATTCATAAAATGCGCTCACATCTAGCCCCTCTTCACCCAGTAATTATCGTCGGTCCCTTCACCAAGTCAGGGGTAGATTTCATCGATTGCAACCCAACTTCGGCTGGGGGGCATCAACACATCATCGTGGTTATTGACTACTTTACCAAGTGGGCCGAAGCCATGCCTACTGTAAAATCTGATGGGAATACTGCAGCCTTCTTCATGTTCAACCAAATTATCGCTCGGTTCGGTATCCCGAGTGAGATTGTCACTGATCATGGTAGTCACTTTCAGAATAAAATGATGGTAGAACTAGCGTCTAAGATGGGGTTTAAACATGGTCACTCATATCTTTATTACCCCTAGGAAAATGGGCAAGTAGAGGCCATCAACAAGTCTCTCAAGACCATTTTTTAAAAAACTGTCAATCGGAGTAATTCCAACTGGCACATCATGTTGTATCCCGCGCTTTGGGCATACCGAACCTCGGTTAAGACTGCCACCGATTTTTCCCTTGTTCAATTAGTGCACAGTGTGGAGTCGATACTTCCCATTGAATGAGAAATCCCTTCTCTCAAATTGGCAGTCGATCTCCTACCTAACACTTCAAATTTAGAGCGACGCCTAGTGCAACAAGAGAGTCTTGACGAGCATCGTCGAGACACCTTTACGGCTATCGAGACAAACAAAAAACGTATCAAGGTTTAGTACGACAAGTCGATATGTCCCCATTTGTATACCGAGGGTGACTTGGTCCTTTTGTATGACCAATCCAAAGAACCTCTAGGGCCAGGCAAGTTTAAACCCATGTGGCATGGTCCTTATATCGTGCGACGTGTTCTAGAAAAAGGAGCCTATGAATTGGAATATTATGAAGGGAAGAAATTGGCCGAGCCCAGAAATGGGCTCTACTTGAAAAGGTATTATGCTTGAGCCCTGGGCTTGAATGAAACCCTTTGTATACTAATGTAAATTTAGTGTATATACATCTTTTTCTTTTTGTCTTCGGCTTGCTTATCGATTTTTCCCTTTTGGTTGGAAGATGTCAATGGAGTCTTCAATATACCTAGGATTCACAAACAGAGCCAGTCGTCATGCATGGAACTTGGCTTCCTCCGCTTGGGTGATTTACTCACCTGAGGGTCTACTGGTGTCTTCAGGTGGCATATGCCTAGGGCCATCCATGAACAATGTGGTTGAATATAATGTCATCATAGAACTTTTGCGTGATTCTATCTCACATGGTATTCACTCTCTAGAGGTTCGCCTAGATCCTCAGTTAATCGTGTGTCGGTTGAACGGTCGTTACCGTGTGCATGATCTGACATTACTCCATCGATTCCTACGAGTACGTCTTTTAGAACGACAATTTGATTTTATTACATACTTCCACATTCCTAGGAGTTATAATCATGTATCTGATGCCTACACTAATTATGTTTTAGATTGGCATTTATCACATTAATAAAGAAAGGAAGACCATTAAATCAATGTACACATTGTAAGATATGAGTAAAGCCGAAGACCCATCTTTATATATTTCCAAAAAATATGGTGTTTATATTACAAAAATTGGGGATAAAACCCTCAAAATACATATACAGTCGATATACATGTCCCATGACATCTACGCCTGTGGCGCCAGATGTGTATCATGATAGAAAACCATGGAGTTTTCGAGACACCGGAAGAGTCATACCCATGCTCTAGGTACACCGACAACCTGTCATTGCATGGATTCAGGTAGATCCTCCACCTGAACCATAGGAATCCTTTGTGTCAGACGAGACAGGTTACCCTACACATTATGTAGGACTCTCTCCGCTTCACCTCCCACTGCCTCATCTCCATGTTGCCTCCACCTATTTCATAGGAATCCTTCTAGTTGTTGCAGACCCACATCTACAATCACACAAGTATCGAATAAAAACACCATCCAAAAATATTTGTTGTCCTCTTTAATACAAAAATATAAAAAATAAATGAAATATATAGAAACTTTTACCTATGGCACCATAGGCAGCTCCTGGTGGAAGCGGCGTATCAGGATCTCCTCTGAAATTGATCCACGCATAGGGATAGTCATCCAGAGCTATGATTTGTCTCCGCCACCAGAAGAAAAAATCATCATTGTAGGGTGTCACCACCCTACCTCCCCCCTGTCATTTCATGACCTCGATCCACCGCGCCATAGCCGAATCACGTGGTCCTCTAGGAATGATCTCCACTCTAGGTCCCAGACCTGGGACTCGCTCGAAAAAGAAGATGCAAAGGATAGAGGCAAACCTGAAGTTTCGTTTCCCCCCCTACTTGCACTCTGTCAACTGACCTTTCATGTTGGTCAACAGTAAGGTACACCAGTCATAGATAGTGGGTCTCACACACTCCAGTGCATAAAACATAAGTGGTTTTGATGCTTGATGCAACGAGGTCGATCCTATGATCCTGGTAAGCACAAGAACAATAATATTCAGGCTGAGGTTACTTATATCTCAGATAAGGATTTGACTTCCCACCATGAGATCCCTTGCAACACAGTGGGCCTCGATGTATTCTTCGACCTTCATCCCACTCCCTGCCCTGTGAGACTTGAGGTCCACAACCTCTCCTCAATGTGAAATTTCCGTCAAGAAGTAGATGTCCTCTACTTCAATCCTTAATGGTTGTCCATCAAGGATAAATCTCTCGCTATTGGGATCCCAATAGCCCACCAACAGTTCCAACTACCTCACTTGGGCCCTCATTCCTTTGAGATTCCAAAACTTGTATAAACCACATCTTTTTAAATCCGCTTGAGCCACCATATCTATATCCACTGCTGCATATACCTCCTCATGCTCTCTCTCTCTCCATTCCAACACCATCCTATAAAAAACCAAATCATTTTTTAGTTAGAAACATCTTTTTTTGCCTTTTGCATATGTATACGTGGTTTATTTACAAAAATTCGCAGGTAGGGCCTTATATACGCCCCCTGTAGTTCACACATGGGTGTATAACTAGTCGTATACATGACCTATTCAGAGAAACCCGCGTATACTGAAAAACCCAATTTGCACCCTTAAAAACTAACAAAATAGAACCTAACTTAAAATTGTAAACCACTAAAATGGAAGAGGATGGGATGAAGAGTTACCTAGTCCAGACGGTGTGTGATTCCATTGCCTATTTCTCCCGCGATCGTCGTTTGAATTATGGAGGTGTTTTAGTCCAAATTGCACTATTTGGGTAAAAATGAAAATGATACAGTAAATTTTGATTTTATTACTATTTAGAAGCCACTTTTTACCCACTTGATATAGTTGTATTCTATTGTTTTATCTAATGGACTAATTCAAGAATGGTTTTAAGCTGGTTTTTGTAGTTTCGACTCAATTTTCTTGTGTATTTCAACGTCATGGTTGGTCGTTCGTCTCCTCGGGCAAGTATATTCATAACCTAGCATATAATATAGGTATCTACTCCTTCGTGCATTTTTTGCATCACCTTTCGACTACCGTTTTCTACGCCTTAGGTACGAACCCATTTATTGCGATGCATAAACCTAAATCGGCTATTAATATCATCGTTAATAAATCATAGAGACTTACCAAACATGGGTACCCTAGTTAGAACCTCCTTGTCATTTGGCGCCCATGCCGAGTTTTTCCTTAGGACCAGGAGTCCATTATAATTCAATACGTGACTTTACAATGAGCCTCATTTCTCATTCATGCACACGCGGCCTTATTACCCGCAAAATCCCAATAACGAGTCTCAGTTAAGCTCTTTTCTGACTCGTCCAAAAACTGAAAAGATCGTCGAGTGATTTGTCCCTTTCACACTTGTTAAAATTGGATTTGAAATATCATGAGTCCTAGTTAAGCTCTTTTCCGACTCACTATCAAAAATAGAAAAGATTGCCGAGTGAACTTGTCTTTTTCACACTCATAAATTGGATTTGAAAAGACGTCTATTTAGCACAAGTTTACCCCTTTTTCACACCAAGTAGAATAAAAGAAATAAAAAAGGAAATTTTTTGGTGTTAAGTTGTGATTGCATATCATGCCCTCGCTTGTTGTATTGAGCCTTTAGCCGGTTCTCACTTTGTGTTATAAACCATTGCCTAAGCATTTTGAATCCTCAACCAAGCAGAGCCTTGTTTTTATCCTTCGCAAGTTTACACCCTATACCCTGGAGGGAACATCACCCCGAGTGTCCATCTCCCTCATGCATTTCCTTGCATTGAGCATAGGTTCGTTCCACTATTGGAACTAGTTTTGCTTACTTGTGACACTCGTTCCCTCCTCTATATCATAGCATTCATTTGTTATGAAAGAAAAAAAAAAGACAGGCGGGAAGGGAATACTATATTGTAATTGGAAGCAATTGTGTCTCCTTTGAACAAAGCACAAAGTTATTGAGTCTGCGTGTCATCATAATTTTGGGTTTAGAATGGCCTTAGGAAGATGATCTCGCTACAAAGTTTTCTCTACTGACTGGTTACTCTTCCAGTACCTATAGAGAACGTTATTGATGCCTCTTGCATCTAATTGTCACACCATTGAGTCCATGTTGTCGGAGTCCACCATATGTCTCATGCTCTTGTTCAAAGGAATTCTATCAACCTATGTCGACCACTCCTCAGAAATACTAACTTTGCATGTTGGTCATACCCTCAGTTTGTCTCAGAATCACATGATACTTTGGTCTTATCATGCACCCTAGCCCTACTTTCATCATTGGTAGGTCACCTTGAACCCAACAATCGACATTTCATCATTGGTCATTGACTGGGTGGTTTCCCTTGTGTTCGATGGCAAGACATCTATTCGCACTTTGGGATTCGTGTAGTGTCTTGGATTCCATTAGCTTTATTGGTGGTTTCCTCGCCTTTGTCAGTAGTTTTTCATCATTGGCTTCTATTCAAAGGGTCCTTTTTGTGTATCGCTTTCATTTGGCACACATGAAAGACACACAGGGTCGTTGGTTCGTGAACATGTTCTTCATCCGATCTCCACCAAATCATGAATCTCCTGCTTTGTTCCTCGCACTGACTGATGAGAGATGCCTCAATGCTCTCCTTTCAGCGGGTCTCCTTCCATCGACTTTAGCTCATTTATTCTAGATATGGGACCTAGAGTTTTATGAGTACCTTGAGGCTTGCAGTCATTAGTGGGAGGCTCTCTCACCATTGACAGATGGGAATACATCAATGTCTCCTGATCAATGGATCTCTCAAGTGTTCGACACCAACTCCTTTATTCACATTTGTAGATATGTACTCGGTTCCTTGATACCTACTTTCATTATCGGTAGGTTGTCTTGTGTTTGTTAACAGTATACTTCAATGACCGGTCATCAAACGATGTCTCATCATGTTTGACCTCAACTCATTTATTCACATGATGTAGACTTGCACCATTGGCGGATAGTGTAGAAGACTTGAAGACATCACTATGTGGCCACAACTTTCCTGAGTTGTTACTTCCATTTCATTGGACTAGTACCTAGTTGACTTCAGTGATCATGGGAGATCAGATTTTACTCCATGGTATACAGATATCTTCAGATTGATTTTTGAGACTGGTTTCACTGGGCCTTGTTCATGACTATGATAGCTTTTGGCATATAACCGCATGTGTATTTGCCTATTCATGGCCATGAACACTTGTTTGGTATATTTTTCACATGGATCTGCATTGTATTCTTGGCATCCATGTATGCAAAGTCAGTACATAATGTAATGAGCAATTGAGTTCATCCAGTTGGTTCTCTACCACTCCACTTATGGGTTATTTATCATGTATTTCATTCATCGCAGATACTCTTCTGATCTCACACATTAGGGGGCATCTTTTATAGCAAGATTTTCCTCACCATTGCTATCTTGCACAGAGGGCCTTTTTCCATTTCCCTGGGCAGACTTTTTATCCCTTTTTGATGAATCCAGAGCTAAAAATATACATTTTTCCACATATACGCTCCCTAACTGCTATGCAAGATGTGTATATGCTTGTTTCTCCACTACAGCTCGTGTATATCGGGATTTGTGCCAAAAAATACAAAATGAGGCCAAGTTTCCATGTCATGAAAAAATACCTTTGATCCTTGGCCTTCCATATACTGGAAACGTTCTGACTCAGCCCTTCAGTTGCATCCTGGAGGCTATAAGAGCACAATTTCGAACTATGGAAAAGAAGGAGAAAGCATTCAACTTTGAGAGCAAAGTTACTCTGGAGAAATTACTTCATATTGAGTCTACATCCCTTTGTCCCTCAAGTCTGAACATAGTGTTCAACCCCCAAGATCTTCCCTTATTATTGAGAGGACATCTTTGCCTCTTTCTCATGAGCTTGCCTTTGGTGGAGGATTGAAGTGGTGGGGACCCAGTTGGAAGGAACTTGGTTTCTTGGTTTCGAACCATGTCGACACGGAAGTCTGTAATGTTGACACTTCTGCTGATCAATTATTAATAGAAATATTCCTTTCCCGTCCTATTGGTATCTTGCAAATATATGAT
>SNQJ01S0007851.1:0-35560 GCA_010110895.2 Picea sitchensis | reverse complement strand
AACTCAAAGCATCATAATGAAAGAAAAGTTTTATCATCATATAAATCCAGATCACTTGTGAGCAAGTGTCCTCAAAGAATAAGTTAGGTAAGTGCGCCAGAGCGGGATGTTACAATGGAGAAACAACATCCTGCAGAATAGGAATCCTCTCGGGGGAAAATATAGAGCTCAAAAGGAAAAACACCAGGCAGAACCCCCGCAAATGCACCCTAAATAAATGGCTGCAGCCCATAACCAATAATGGATCCACTCCAACAGAAGACTCTACTCGCATCAACACCAAATGGAATAGATCCGGGCATAAGACACAGTCTCAGAAAAAAAATTTACTAGAGCGAAGAAGATACAACACCATAAGAGACTATGAACCACTGCCTCCATCCAGAGAAAGCTTGATCCGCGCACCAGGAATGATCGATAGGAAAATAGAAATTCCCCCCGCAGGAAAACCATGAAAGAATGGCACCATAGAAAGGAGATAACGTCGTGGTGTACTATTCTATAGGGAGGAGGAGGTCGCTGGAGGATAACCGCGCACAGGCGGCAGAGGAGAAAGTGAAAGCATGGGGTTTGTGGCTAGGTAAACCCTAGTCGTAGACCTTCCGATTGACTGTTCAATCCTTGTAAAATATTTTTCATTGGGGCATCATTGTTTATATGCACACTGAGGTGTATTTTATGTTATAACCCTAAATTGCACCATCCATGCTTACCTGGCATCAGGCTAACTCATTGCCCTTCATTGCCAAATCCATGCTGAACAGACTCTTTGAAAACCTCTCAAACCAAGTAACTCACGCCCTAACCCACTGCTGGGCGAATTGGAACGCTGGCAGGCCTTATACTACACGTGTTGGAACACGGGTTCGCCCACTACAGCCAGTGTTTACCTAACAAAGAAAAAAATCAGGAAAGTTTCCACCGGGACGAAAAGCTTTGGGTCAATTAACTGGAACTCCCAGCCATGCATGGCCGAGAGTTCGTCTAAAACCCTACCTCCTTCTAGCCTATAAAAGAAGGGGTAGGGGTACTATTCAAAGGAGGAAAATCATAGCAAAGAAACCATGCCCAATTGCCGAATCCATTTTGTCCCAACCCTTTAGCCTTTCCTCAAGCTTTAGGAGAATTCAAGCAAAGCAATTGGAGGAAAAAGAAGAGGAGGAGCCCAGGATCAGGATCGAGGAATGGTGTCCGGTCTCTATAATCATTGTAAGTTGATTCATCTTGAGATTAATAAAAAAGATACTTTTCTCGTCCCAAATACATGAGTCTTATATGTTTTATGTGATTTGTGTTTAATCTCTAATCCTCTAGTAGAACAATAGCATGCATGCGTAGTTTTGTCATGATTGCAGGATCGCTTTTTGGAAGGAGCAACAGAAGCAAGGAGATAAAGCTCAACGGAGGATCTACACCAACCGTCGATAAAAAGGTTAGTTGGTTCTTCCCATGATTGCTTGTGAAAAAGGGTTTTAGGTTTGGGGTAGAAGGTTAAAAGTAATTTCTTAAGGGTTATGATCTGCATGCAAGTTTAAACCCTATCTTGTTAGTCTGTAGGGTAGAATTTCCCCACAACAGTAAACCCTAGCCGCAGACCTTCCGATTGAATGTTCAATCCTTGTAAAATATTTTTCATTGGGGCATCATTGTTTATATGCACACTGAGGTGTATTTTATGTTCCTCATGGGTGCACCCATAAAAATACTTGTGCAAAACCTTCGGCCGCCACCCACCTTTCAACCTCTGTTGTATAAATAGAGAAAGGACAATTTTTTCGAGGAGGTTACTAAAAACCTCCACTACAAGGCACTCTCCTTGTAGTGGATTATTCTGGATTTTTTGTTTTGGGAAAATGACAATGCTAGAAAATGACAATCAACATTTTTAATCCCCTTCTCAATCGTGAACTACATGCTATTACACATAAACCAAATCATATGTATTGCACCCAAAGGCATGCATCAGCAAGGGTAAACAATTTCTTCAAGTCAAAAGGAGTGAAGTAGCTTTCTTCATAAAGGAGATAAATGAGAGAAGTCACCTTCCCAACATAGGAGGGGAAGGATCAAAGCTTCCTTATCGATACAAAAGGGGAATGAGATGTTAATATCCAAAAATTGAGAAAATTGGAGACTTTAACACTACTAGCAAAACACATAATACAAATTTGAGTACTAGTATGGATTTATATGGATTATTTTTCTCTAGGTCATGTAGAGGAAAAATAACGAGTATTTTACTATTCAACATCCCCTACTAAAACGATATTTAGAGAGTGCATTATACCGTTATGAGTGAAATCTTAAGAAGGTGAAATTAAACAATCAAAAAATTGTAAGCACACTCGAGATACATGGGTACATGATAAGAACAATTTAGCCCTAAGCTTGGCCTGCTCAAAATCCCTAAATAAAACCAATGGTTTAAGAAAATTTGGTTTCATGTCATTCCAATCCCAACAAGTACCAAATTAAGGTAGTAAAAAAATGCCAATCCCAACAACTACCAAATGAAGGTAGTAAAAAAACAACTTAGAATTTAAAATGTCTTCAGTTTTGGTTTTTCATACATATTCATTGCATGCCACAATATATAAAAAAATTTCATAAAGAGATGAGAAATATTCTAATATGTATCTATCCAATGGAAATTATTAAGAGAGCTCAGTGAACATGGGCACTGGTCTTTATGAGGCATTAATCTACACTTTAAAATCTCTCCTATTGTCTAGGGTTTATTCAATTTGGAAGGGCTATTGTCCTTCAAATGGTTGCTCATATTTCAGGATATCAAGCCAAGGAGTTTAGTTGAGTTATGTATGTGATATTCCAAATGAGGATTTTCACATTGCAATGAATATAACATAGGCTATCTCTCACAAATCATATTTAGAGATATGGATTCCCAACTCCCCAAATGGGCACTCTAGATGTTTTTCCATATTTGAATTGGTGCCCCAAAAACCTTTGTATTGGATAACTACATGAGCCATCAAATGGATGGAGCTTTACTTATATAACCAAATGGCCCTTTGTTTAAAGAACACTTTGAAACTCAAATGGGCCTCCGCTTGTGTGTTTCATTTATAAAAAATAGATCTTCGTGTACCTAAGATGGGTATTGGGAAATATCTCTCCCTAAAAAAATATATCTAAACAATTTGAATGGCCTCTATGTTTAGTAAACCCTAACAGAATATGTACAACTAATTCATCTACCTTAAATTACTTTAATAATAAGATATATTGACATTGAAATGGTCAACTACAGTCCAACCTAAAGTGGGACTTGGATTTTTTGTGGGACTTGGGTTTTTCATAAACTTATACTTGTTAGGAACTTGCTTTCTAAAAATAAATCTAGTCTGGTCTAGAAACACAATGACCACTAGGAATTTAAAAAAACAATATATAACACATTGAATCATAGGATGTGGTATATATATATATATATATATAGAATGTTTTTGGTATATGACCAGATCATTATGAGGATGACTCTTGTCTTGTTGTGGAATTTTATTGTGTTGATACTCTTAGTGGTTCAATCCTTTCAACATTGAGGCCTGATCAAAGTGAAACTGTAAAATGCACAAATCTTTGGAATGGTTGGGAGTGAACAAATTCTAGTAGGTTGTGCTATCATATCTAGTGGAAAAACTAAAAGTAATAAAGGGTGTCTTATTACTTTCCAAATAAAATCCATACATAGATATAGTAGTGCTATGGTGTGCTTAAGTTCAACAATGAGTTCAATTGCAAAATAAGTTTCTACATTCCATGATGGGATGAGTTATAATCTAGGATATGGAATTTATATTTATGGAGGTGGCTAGAGGGATTGTAACACACCCACTATGGAATAATAAAAAATTTCTCCCATTCTCTTCTTTTCTCTGAAGAATAGAATTCCCGGAGTCCCTATGGGACCTGATGGGACCTACCATCCCTTAACGCACTCATATGATTGGCGGTTATGGCCACAGGCCTAACCATCATGGTGTCCTTTCACTCTTTGTGCAACTTGCAACCTCGTGAGTTGGGGCATTGAGCCTTCGTGCTCCTATCTCGCGAACCTCCGAGACACAAAAGTTAGCGATGGTTTGACTTCCTTTTCGCACTTCTCGCAACTCGTAAACTCACGAGTTAGGGCATTGAGCCTTCGTGCTCCTATCTCGCGAACCTCCGAGACATGAAACTCAGCGATGGTTTAACTTCCTTTTTGCACTTCTCGCAACTTGCAACCTCGTGAGTTGGGGCGTCGAGCCTTCGTTCTCCTATCTCGCAAACCTCTGAGACACAAAAGTCAGCGATGGTTTGACTTCCTTTTCGCACTTCTCGCAACTCACAACCTCGCGATTTGGGCATCGAGACTTCGTGCTCCTATCTCGTGAACCTCCCAGATGCGAAAGTCAGCGATGGTTTGACTTCCTTTTTTCACTTCTTGCAACTTTGTGGGTTGAAGCACCCAACCCTAAATACCTTACAACTCTGCAAGATCCAATGGTTATCAGTTGTTCACCACTTCTATCTCGAAGTGTCTCTACCGTCCATTTCTTCTCTCTTCTACATGCATCTGGACGTACATTTTTAACAACCCAGATCTATTTCGCTCCAGCTAATCTAACGACAGTTGTAGCTCTTCCTTGAGAATGCACTTCTCTTTCTTCTCCTTGGAATATTTCTTAAGTATCAAAGGTTTCTACCTTTCCTTCTCCTCTACGACCTTCGCAGTTATGGCTCCATGCACAAAACAACACTATACCTCCCATGCTTCTCTACTCTGAAGTCGTGAAAGATTTCCTCGACCTTTGTGAATTCCTACCAGGTCTGTGCATCTACCCAGGTGTTATCTGTCTTGAGCTTCGTCAACTATGAGGGACTTGGGAGGTTTGTGCTCTTTCTCTTGGGTTTGACTCTTAAAAGAGTCTTCAGCACATCTATTGCTCTCCTTCATCAAGTCTAGGACTTGAGTGGGTCTCGGTCTCTACTTTCTTTACAGGGAGCCTATGCATAACTGCACTACCTCTCCTAAGCTATGCCTTTAATGCTACTCATGAAAACAAAGGAAAGGGGTTGAGGCATTTAACGCCCCCTCTTCTCCTTCCAATCTAATGGTTGTGAATGACCACAGATCTTCCAATAGGATCTCATCTATCAAACGATACTTATCCCTACACAACCATCTCGGGATTTCAAGAGGATCATTCCTCCTCGTGCAGGGTTACTAAGGCCTTGCGCCTTCACATCCTCTTTCCAGGTTCTTGATGGGCTTTTCAAGGAGGGTATCTCTATGGGGAGGTTTACCCAGGGTACTATCTAAGGTAGATAAGGGTATCTCTCTCTTGAGAACCAGACACGAAGTCTGAATTAGATTAGTATGCATATAAATAGCGATTTATGAAAACATAAGCCATACGTAGTCTTTCCATTATAAACATGCAACTACCAATACTGATCAAAACACAATACAAACATTCTTGCACTAAAATCATTCACAATTTCATAGCTTATGAGCATAAATGTGAGAATATATATATATTTCAAGATGCCAGAGACAAAACACTTATCAGAAAAACACTAGAGGTGATGCAACTACTGAGAGGGGTGCTCGTTTCCACCCAACCATAGGCTCATCGACTCCCAATGGATTTACCACTAGCCACCCCTGACCTGAGACCACTATACTATGAGACTGTGTCTCTGTCTGCCAGTGACTGAGAACAAAGGTTACTCTCCTTCTTCTCCGCAATCACTCACTCTGCATCTTTTCCAGAGTTCTCCCTCCCTCGCGTATGCCCTTGATCACACACTCCTCCTGCCTTTTTCCTTTCCAACGAGGTTGTGTGTGGCACGATCTCCCTCATGGTGGTCAGGTGTCAGGACCCCATAGATGGGAGGTTTTACCCCCATCCCTCATTACGCATGAGGAGCCATCTACCTACCAACCTATGAGTAATTAATTTCGGGCCAACGAGCCACTCTTGGTTCTCTGGGCCAGTGAAGACCAAATACGGTATTGGTTTTCGGTGGAAGTTAACGCCACCATTCCAGGTTCCTTCCACCACCTTTATCTATCCATCGTGGTCTATTTTTCAGCATATTCCCCTCTGAGTAGTCCTGCAATATATACATTCATAATATTATTCACATTCATCGACTTTTTTCACAAGGTCTATTCACATAACACATTCACATTTTTTAGTTTGCCACAATACTTGGCCAGTATAGTTATTTTTACAGACTGGGGAAACAGGGTGTTAAGGGACGCAGAAATGTGTGAGGTTGTTAAGATAAAGAAGGTGGAAAATTATGTTGGTAATAGTTTATTTTGCTTTAGGTTTTCAACATATGCTCCTTTATGACTAAAATGCTCATGTTTTTAAAGACATGCTTCACAATCACATGCATCATTGTTGATTTGAATATTATTTATGTTGTGGATTGCATAGATGACATACTTTTCAGAAGACCACTTGAGATGGTTGGAAAAATTGTATTTTTATCAAATTCAAGATCTAATGGTTGATTGTGTCCTCAGGGATTACATTGTATTTTGTTTAAAATTACTTTAACCATATAGCAAAGTTTTGTTCTCTCTTGTCTAGATTTAATTGGATGAAAATGCAAGTCTTGAATGCACTTTGATCCTCATATGTTGGTACCATATGGGTGAAGCAATCACCAAGATCCGAAAGGGATCAGTTTCAAACATTGTTCCAATGGATGATGAGTTGAAGGTTGGATGATGGGTTGAAGGCTGATTGTGGAAATTCTTGTACCTAGTACACTCCTTGTACATGTGGAAATTAACAATATTTACAATCAATCACAAATAGTTTCTAGCATCAACTTGCACCCTCTCATCTTTATCCATATTAAGTACATATTTTCTAAATAAAATATTACCTTAGGTTTATTTAGTTTAACATGATGTACACTTAAGAATCAAAGTACATACATAAACATAATATCTTGGTGATGGCAATACAATAAATTTTATAGAGAAAAATAATTTTACATAGTAGTTATATATCCTGTTGGTAAGGAAAACACTATATATAATTAGAAATGGGTATCTGGGTATCTCACATGCTTGATATTATTCCTAATCTTACACTTTCCAAAACAAAGTGCATAAAAGGAAAAAAAAAAAAAAAATATGGTTTAAGTATTGGTCGTTGTTTTTTTTCACACCAATATCCTTCAACATAGTAGATCGATGGATTTTGAGTTGGAAAAGTTCAAAGATAAAAAATCTAACCATTTATTATCAAAATCCCATAACAAAATCTCCCTTCAACATAAATTTTTCTATATAAATACATACTTGGAAATTCAGATTAGGAAAATTCTTAACCATATCATTATGAAGTTAAATGGTTCATCTCTGAAATCCCAAATATTCAATGTTCCTTATCTAAGGGCATAAATCATTATAAATTTTCAAAGAAACCTAGATTTAAAGAAAACTTGGAATTTAGCATTGGAATCGTGATCAAGGAAGGTTGATTGAATGGAACATGGGCAAATTTTAGGAATAATACAAGTGTGTTAATGGGATAAATCTACCTTTATATAGGTATTTTTAATTTTTAATGAAACAATATACCATATATATCAAATATCTAATAGAAAATTAAGTCAAAACCATTAATATTTAAAAAATAGTCATTCAATTTTGAAATAGTTAAAAATTAGCTCCTCAATGAAATTTTTCCTATACTTAAAGTCACATATATTGGTGGTGGTCAATATAAATAAAATGATCAAACAATTATCTTCCCAAGATATCAATTTTCCCTGTAGCACTTAAGATGCAAATATTTTAATTGTTAAGAAAGAAAATCCCGAGTCCAAATATTATTGTATATTATAGTATTATTAGTAAATATTATTAGAATGTGGAAATTTAAATAGAGAGTAAGTATAATATCTTCCAAATCTATCCCTAATAAACTCTATTAGATCAATTCGAATGCATTGAAATTCAAAACTCAAATGGACAAACATTATTAGGATATTGAAGATGAAATACAAAATTCAAATGGAGAAATATTATTAAGATGTTGAAATTGAAATAGAGTAGGTAAAATATCTTCCAAATATACCAACAAATGTCCCTAATAAACTCAAATATGATTAGAGTGTTGAAATTGAAATAGAGAGTAAGTAAAAAGTGTCCCTAATAAACTACATTAGATCAATTSAGATGCATTGAAATACAAAATTCAAATGGACAAATATGATCARAATTTTGAAATTGAAATATAGAGTTAGTAACAAATGTCCMTAATAAAGTGCATTAGATCAATTTAGATGCATTGAAATACAAAATTCAAATGGACAAATATGATTAGAATGTTGAAATTGAAATAGAGAGTAAGTAACAAATGTCCCTAATAAAGTGCATTAATCAATTGAGATGCATTGAAATACAAAATTCAAATGGACAAATATGATTAGAGTGTTGAGATTGAAATAGAGAGTAAGTAAAAAGTGTCCCTAATAAATTGCATTAGATCAATTGAGATGTATTGAAATACAAAATTCAAATGGACAAATATGATTAGAATTTTGAAATTGAAATATACAGTTAGTAACAAATGTCTCTAATAAAGTGCATTAGATCAATTTAGATGCATTGAAATACAAAATTCAAATGGACAAATATGATTAGAATGTTGAAATTGAAATAGAGAGTAAGTAACAAATGTCCCTAATAAAGTGCATTAATCAATTCAGATGCATTGAAATACAAAATTCAAATGGACAAATATGATTAGAATGTTGAAATTGAAATAGAGAATAAGAAACTGTATTAGATCAATTCGAATGCATTGAAATACAAAATTTAAATGGACAAATATTATTAGGATATTGAAATTGAAATACAAAATTCAAATGGAGAAATATTATTAAGATGTTGAAATTGAAATAGAGTATGTAAAATCACTTCCAAATCTACAACACATGTCCCTAATAAACTACATTAGATCAATTGAGATGTATTGAAATACAAAATTCAAATGGAAAAATATGATTAGAATGTTGAAATTGAAATAGAGAGTAAGTGGCAAATGTCCCTAATAAAGCATTAGATCAATTGGGATGCATTGAAATACAAAATTCAAATGGAAAAATATGATTAGAATGTTGAAATTGAAATAGAGAGTAAGTAGAATCTCTTCCAAATCTATCCCTAATAAAGTGTATTAGATCAATTCGAATGCATTGAAATACAAAATTTAAATGGACAAATATTATTAGGATATTGGAATTGAAATACAAAATTCAAATGGACAAATATTATTAAGATGTTGAAATTGAAATAGAGTAGGTAAAATCTCTTCCAAATCTACCAACAAATGTACCTAATAAATTGTGTTAGATCAATCAATATGCATTGAAATACAAAATTCAAAGACAAATATGATAAGAATGTTGAAATTGAAATAGAGAGTAAGTAACAAATGTCCCTAATAAAGTGCATTAGATCAATTCAGATGCATTGAAATACAAAATTCAAATGGACAAATATGATTAGAATGTTGAAATATAAATAGAGAGTAAGTAACAAATGTCCCTAACAAACTACATTAGATCAATTGAGATGCATTGAAATACAAAATTCAAATGGACAAATATGATAGGAATGCTGAAATTGAAGTAGAGAGTAATTAAAAAATGTCCCTAATATAGTACATTAGGTCAATTCAGATGCATTGAAATACAAAATTCAAATGGACAAATATGATTAGAACGTTGAAATTGAAATAGAGAGTACGTAGAATCTCTTCCAAATATGTCCCTAGTAAACTGTATTAGATCAATTCGAATGCATTGAAATAAAAAATTCAAATGGACAAATATTATTAGGATATTGAAATTTAAATACAAAATTCAAATGGACAAATATTATTAAGAGGTTGAAATTGAAATAGAGTATGTAAAATCTCTTCCATTTATACCAATAAACTGCATTAGATCAATTGAGATGCATTGAAATACAAAATTCAAATGGACAAATATGATTAGAATGTTGAAATTGAAATAGAGAGTAAGTAACAAATGCCCCTAATAAAGTTCATTAGATAAATTCATATGCATTGAAATACAAAATTCAAATGGACAAATATGATTAGAATGTTGAAATTGAAATAGAGAGTAAGTAACAAATGTCCCTAATAAACTGCATTAGATCAATTCAGATGAATTGAAATACAAAATTCAAATGGACAAATATGATTAGAATTTTGAAATTGAAATAGAGATGAGAAAGCTTCTAATATGTATCTATCTAATGTAAATTCTTAAGAGAGTTGAGCTTAGCGAACATGGGCACTGGTCTTTAGGATGCATTAATCTACACTTTAAAATCTCTCCTATTGTTTGGGGTTTATTCAAGTTGGAAGGGCTATTGTCCTTCAAATGGTTGCTCATATTTGAAGATATCAAATCAAGGACTCTCTTGATTAATACAATGATGGTTATTATTTCCTCTACAACTTGTCTTGTTGAGTTATGTATGTGAGGGTGGATATTTCAAGTGAGTATTTGCACATTGCAATGAATATCACATAGCCTACCTCTCACAAAGCATATTTATAGAGATGGATACCCAACTCCCCAAATGGGCACTCTCAATGTTTTTCCATATTTGAATTGGTGCCCCCAAAACCTTTTTATTGAATAACTACATGAGCCATCAAAGGGATGGAGCTTTCCTTATATAACCAAATGGCCCTTTGTTTAAAGAAAACTTCGAAACTCAAATGGGCCTCTGCTTGTGTGTTTCATTTTTTAAAGATACATTGAAGTGTACCTAATATGGGTATTAGGAAATAGCTATGCCTAAAAAAATATAAACAAATTGAATGGCCTCTATGTTTAGTAAACCCTAATAGAATATGATTAATTCATCTACCTTAAATTACTTTAATAATAAGTTATATTGGAATTGAAATGGTCAACTACAATCCCACCTAAGTGGGACTTGGATTTTTTGTGGGACTTGTGTTTTTCATAAACTTATACTTGTTAGGAACTTGCTTTCTAAAACTAAATCTAGTCTAGTCTAGAAACACAAACAAAATGTGGAGTAGGAATTTAAAAAAACAATATATAAGGCATTAAATCATAGGAGGTGGTATATATGTAGAATGTTCTTATTATGCGACCAAATCATTATGAGGATGACTCGCGTATTGTTGTGGATATTTATTGTATTGATAATCTTAGTGGTTCAATACTTTCAACATTGAGGCTTGATCTAAGTGAAACTTTAAAATACACAAATCTTTGGAATGGTTGGGAGTGAACAAATTCTAGTAGTGGATCATTGTTCACTATAGTTTGTGCTATCATATCTAGTGGAAAAACTAAAATTAATAAAGGGTGTCTTCTTACTTTCTAAATAAAATCCATACATAGATATAGTAGTTCTATGGTGTGCTTAAGTTCAGCAAGGAGTTCAATTGAAAAACAAGTTTCTCCATTCCATGATGGGATGAGTTATAATCTAGGATATGAAATTTATATTTATTGAGGTGGCTACAGGGACAAAGAAATGTGTGAGGTTGTTAAGATAAAGAAGGTGGAAAATGATGTTGGTAATATTTCGTTTTTCTTTAGGTTTTCAAGATATGCTCCTTAATCACTAAAATGCTTATGGTTTTAAAGACACGCTTCACAATCACATGCATCATTGTTGATTTGAATATGATTTATGTTGTGGATTGTATAGATGACATACTTTATCACATGCATCATTGTTGATTTGAATATGATTTATGTTGTGGATTGTATAGATGACATACTTTTCAGAAGACCACTTGAGCTGGTTGGAACACTTGCATTTTTATCCAATTCAAAATCTAATGGTTGATTGTGTCCTGAGGGCTTGGACATTTTCTTTTGTTTAAAAATACTTTAACCATATAGGAAAGTTTTGTTCTCTCTTGTATAGATTTAATTGGAGGAAAAATCAGGTCTTGAATGCACTTTGATCCTCAATTGTTCATACCATATGGGTTAAGATATCACTAAGATCTGAAAGGGATTATTTTCCAACATTGTTTCAATGGATGATGGGTTGAAGGCTTATTGTGGAAATGCCAATTAAATGGTGTAGATACTGCAATGATACCTAATACACTCTTTGTACATGTGAAAATTAACAATTTTTACAATCAATCACAAATATTTTCACACTCCTTATACATGTGGAAATTAATAATATTTACAATAAATCACAAATATTTTCTAACATAAACATACACCTTCTCATCTTCATCCATATAAAACACATATTTTCTAAAAAATTCTTATCTTAGGTTTATTTAGTTCAATAGGATGTACAGAAACATCAAAGTACCTACATAAACATAATATCTTGGTGATGCCAATACTATAAATTTTATAGAGTAGTTATACATCTCGTTGGTAAGGAAAACAATAGATATAATTAGAAACGGGTTTGTCACATGCTTGATATTATGCCTAATCTTACACTTTCCAAAACAAAGTGCATAAAAGGAAAAAAAATATAATATGGTTTAAGTACCAGTGGTCGTTGTTTTATGTGACACCAATATCCTTCAACATAGTAGATTGGTGGATTTTGAGTTGGAAGAGTTCAAGATAAAAAATTTAATCATTTATTATCAAACTTCCATAACAAATCCTCCCTTCAACATAAAATTTTCTACAATGATCCAATAAATTCATACTTGGAAATTCAAATTAAATCGAGTAGTAAACCCCCTCTATGGAAAGCAGTTTAACCATATATAATTACAAAGTTAAATGGTTCATCTTTGAAATCTCATATATTCAATGCTCCTTATCTACTAGTATAAATCCTTATGAATTTTCAAAGAAATTTAGATTTAAAGAAAACTTCGAATTTAGCATTGAAATCGTGAAAGAATGGTTGTTTGAATGAAATATTGGAATATGGACAAATTTTAACATAAATCCTTATGAACTTTCACAGAAACTTAGATTTAAAATTTAGCATTGAAATCGTGATCAAGAAAGGTTGATTGAATGAAATATTGTAATATGGACAAATTTTAGGGATAATACAAGTGTATTCATGGGCTAAATTCACTTTTATCTAGATATTTTTTTATTTTTTAATGAAATAATATATCATATATATTAAATATATAATAGAAAATTGAGGCAAAACAATTAATATTTAAAAAATATTTATTCAATTTTGAAATAGTTGAAAAATAGCTATTAATGAAATTTTTTTCTTAAATCAGATATTACAAGTCACATATATTGGTGGTGGTCAATATAAATGAAATGGTAAGACAATTAGCTTCCCAAGATATCAATTCAATTGCTAAAATCCTTCCCTATAGCACTTAAAATGAAAATATTTTAATTGTTAAGAAAGAAAATCCCCAATCCAAATATTATTGTATATTATCCTATTATTAGTAAATATTATTAGAATGTGGAAATTGAAATAGAGTAGGTAGACTCTCTTCCAAATATACCAACAAATTTCCCTCATAAACTACATTAGTTCAATTTAGATACATTGAAATACAAAATTCAAATGGACAAATATGATTAGAATGTTGAAATTGAAATAGAGAGTAAGTAACAAACGTCCCTAGATCAATTCAATGCATTGAAATGCAAAATGCAAATGGAAAAATATGATTAGAATGTTGAAATTGAAAGAAAGTAACAAATGTCCCTAATAAACTTCATTAGATCAATTCAGATGCATTGAAATACAAATTTCAAATGGACAAATATGATTAGAATGTTGAAATGGAAATAGAGAGTAAGTAACAAATGTCCCTAATAAAGTGCAATAGATCAATTTAGATGCATTGAAATACAAAATTCAAATGGACAAATATGATTAGAATGTTGAAATTGAAATAGAGAGTAAGTATAATGTCTTCCAAATCTGTCCCTAATAAACTGTATTAGATCAATTCCAATGCATTGAAATACAAAATTCAAATGGACAAATATTATTAGGATATTGAAATTTAAATACAAAATTCAAATGGACAAATATTATTAAGATGTTGAAGTTGAAATAGAGTAGGTAAAATCTCTTCGAAATATACCAACAAATGCCTCTAATAAACTGCATTAAATCAATTCACATGCATTGAAATACAAAATTCAAATGGAAAAATATGATTAGAATTTTGAAATTCAAATAGAGTGTAAGTAACAAATGTCCCTAATAAACTGCATTAGATCAATTCAGATGCATTGAAATACAAAATTGAAATGGACAAATATGACTAGAATATTGAAATTGAAATAGAAAGTAAGTAACAAATGTCCTAATAAAGTGCATTAGATCAATTCAAATGTATTGAAATACAAAATTCAAATGGAAAAATATGATTAGAATGTTGAAATTGAAATAGAGACTAAGTAGAATCTCTTCTAAATATGTCCCTAATAAATTGTATTAGATCAATTCTAATGCATTGAAATAAAAAAATTCAAATGGACAAATATTATTAGGATATTGAAATTTAAATACAAAATTCAAATGGACAAATATTATTAAGATGTTGAAATTGAAATAGCTTAGAAAAATTATCTTCCAAATCTGCCATCAAATGTCCCTATCCCTAATAAACAACATTAGATCAATTCAGATGCATTGAAATACAAAATTCAAACCGACAAATATGATTAGAATGTTGAAATTGAAATAGAGAGTAAGTAACAAATGTCCCTAATAAAGTGTATTAGATCAATTTAGATGCATTGAAATACAAAATTCAAATGGACAAATATGATTAGAATGTTGAAATTGAAATATAGAGTAAGTAACAAATGTAGGTAATAAACTGCATTAGATCAATTCAGATGCATTGAAATACAAAATTCAAATGGACAAATACTATTATAATGTTGAAATTGAAATAGAGAGTAAGTAACAAATGTCTCTAATAAAGTGCATTAGATCAATTCAAATGCATTGAAATACAAAATTCAAATGGACAATTATGATTAGAATGTTGAAATTGAAATTGAAATAGAGAGTAAGTAGACTCTCTTCCAAATCTGTCCCTAATAAACTGTATTAGATCAATTCAAATGCATTGAAATACAAAATTCAAATGGACAAATATTATTAGGATATTGAAATTGAAATACAAAATTCAAATGGATAAATATTATTAAGATGTTGAAACTGAAATAGAGTACGTAAAATATCTTTCAAATCTACCAACAAATGTTTCTAATAAACTGCATTGCATTAATTCTGATATACATAGTGACATCAAATTGAAGCACAGACCTTGGCTAACATTGGAAAGCTGTATTGCACATTATTCTCCAGCTTTGAAGCGAAATTAGCTTTGTCATATTTGAATGTGTTTGCTCCTCGTGCTGTCATTCTCTATGTAGAGAGGGTAAAGGAAACAACGATGAGATTGTTGTTATAGCACTAGCCGATTGAAAAGCTTAGCACGAGGTCTGCCTTGCCTTGTAATATGCTCACGACTAGAAGCTTTATTTAAACTGCAAAAGGAATTTTTAATATATGTGAGCAATTATGATCTGGAAACCTTACCACATGCTGAATTTCAACTCCTTTTAAAATGGAAAGTAAAATACTTATGGAATACTTATACCCTTCAAGTTTATCACTGCAAAATCATTTCAGTACAATGAAACGAACTAAACAGTAGCATTAACACACCAATCCCAACCCATAGGGGGCGAGTGCCGCAAGAAACTGTGAGGCTCCGTTTACGCCAACTGTGAGCCATATCCTGCACTTAATAAGCAATGCAGATGGCATAAAGGGAGCCAGGCAGATCTACTTTGTCTCTATAGTAGCGGTGATGTGCCTCCTATTTCTATCTTCCTCCTGCAGAATAGTACAGTAAAAAACGATGTCATTAATTAAAGGCACCATTTGTTTTAGATCTCAACTAATGCACCACTGAAAATGAAGGCGAAGGCATGATAAGGAGAAGAAAATATTTGAAAATGATATATTGTCCACAAATTTATATGCGTGACTAGAAGAATAGTAACCTAATGATCGCTTCTACAAAAAAAAACAGAGAGGGTAAGAAAAATGTTGATGTTATAGCCTTTTCATTTGAATTTGCGTTTCTGACACACGGAGTGGTTTCATAACAGATTTTTTTGGCCTAATGACAAAACACATAGGTCGGTAATTCATGGAAAAATATTATGGAATGAAATTATAACATGATAACAGACTAAACATAGCTATAACTATCGAGTCCTCTAAGAAATATTAAACCTCAAGTCAAATCCAAAGTAAGTCTTCATAATCATAGTACTGCAATATGATAATGGACTGCATCAAATGTTGACTCATCTTTGCATTATTGCAATTGACTGCATTACAAAGTAAGTCTTCATAATCATGTAATAGGATTGCATTATGATAATGGACTGCATTAAATGTTGGCCCATCTTTACATTATGGTAATGGATTGTATTATGGTAATTTTAACTTTTCTATTATGATAATGGACTGCATTAAATGTTGACTCATTTTACAATGGATTGTATTTAAGATGCATATCCTTTTAATAATGGACTACATTTACTAGGAATTTAAATATTGTTCAAATCAATTTTTATCCAAATTATTTATATGATAAAAACCATTAAATTACAATGTATATGGATTGTATTTAATATGCATATTTCTCATTAATGGAATACATTTAATAGGTAATTAAAAATTGATCCAATCAACTTTGATTTAAATGATTTATAACTTTGATTCAAATTATTTATATGATAAAACCCATTAAATTATAATGAATATGGTTTTTTTTAAACAATATATGTCTCTTGTTTTTCCTTTAATTTTATTTTTTCTTATTAAAGTTCTCTTTAGAAAAACCTAAACCCACATCAATTTTCAATTCAATTCTTTCTCTTCTTTTATCTTATCAAACTAGATTTTAATATTCTCTTTAATGTCAATGTATTTAGTTTTCAATGATTTGATCTATTAATGTTAATGTATTTGGTTTTCACATATAAGATGATTTGATCTATTAAGCATTAATTTTTTTTAATTTATATTAAATTTTATTAGTGTATATTTTATAATATAATATTAAAGAAATTATATTATTTATTTGGTATAAATTTATTTAAATTTTATATAAAATTAATATAATAAGATATTTGTTTATTTGTTTATATAAATTACATTTATTTAAATTTAAATTAAATATTTTTTAAATACTTTAAAAATTGTATTTTTCTCACTAATCTTTTTAAATATTTAATAGATTTGAAATTAAAATGGATTTAAGTTAATAAATATTATAGCCATGAAAATGCTAGTCTATATACATTTAATCATTCTGATTAAGGAATATCTTCTCTTCCAAAAGATAAAGTCTTATACATCAATTTATTATTTGACTAAACTATATTATTAAGTTAAATTATTATTGTATTATTAATATAATAAATTATTGTGTGAGTATGTTTAAAAAGATAGATTTTGAGATAATAGTATTTTATCTTTATGGATTATATTATCTATTCTTTTGATTATATATTATTAAAATTGAATAGGAGTTCTTGCAAATAAAAGTTATTTAATGATGACATTAAAATTGAAATTAAAAGAAAGCGTTGAGTTTTTTATCATAACATTTAAGTTTAAATTTTTCCTTCTAAATATTCATTCCAACTCTCTTTTCTATTATTATTTTATCTTTATTTGTTCTTGATAATGGGTGGGGTGTCCACTCAAATGTTGAACACTTCAAAGTTTTATACATAGTTTATCTCCTAAAAGTTCAAGCAATATTATAACTCACTATGAAAAGCTAGACACTTGGATTATGTATTATTTATTAAAAATATTTATATTTAATTATAAATAAAATTACTTAATGGTTTTGATTTTAATTTTCCGATTGACAGACATTAGATAATTTATTTTTGTGGTGTATTTTGATCTATGTCATACATTTTGATGCATGTCATACATTTCCAAAGGGAATTTCTATACAACACTTTTTTCTCCCATTAACTCTTCCTGAATAACTCCTCCCCCTCTATCATGTAATCCTATACTTAGTCAATTCTTGAACTATGTCTAATGAGGAGAAATTGACACAAAGCCATTTCTCTACATGACATTCTCTATGCATCATGTTCAACCACATGACTCAATCCTCCACGAAACTTGTCCCTCTCCATTTCTGCCACACCAAATGTCCCATACTTAGTGTCACTACAAGAAGAACACCTTCTTGCAGAGCATTTTACAAAATCTCCCCCAAAAATCTATCATGTATCTCTTTATAGCAGAGGTTGTTAGCAGAGGGAGGGTAGGCAGACAAAAAATTTTGTGGAGGTTTTTTTATTGGTGTGCCTTTAAGGTCGACACACATTGGTGCATATATGAATAATCAAGCACTCGTGCGTCAATGTTCAAAAGCAACATCATAATTTATAATAAAAATTACACTCACCGAATAAAGTTTAATGGTGTCATTGAACATTATGCATCGATGTGTCTCATTGTCATCAAGTGCATCGTAATAGGGTAAATAAAAAAAAATTACCAACCCAATTTTTATTGTTACAATGCATATTTTTCTTCCAAACTCTCAAGTAAGCACCAATGCTCATCATTCTTCCAAACTCTCAAGTAAGCACCAATGCTCATTGTCCTTCCAAACATGCCTTGTTTTTAGTTCTCTACATCTACTTGGATAACTCCATTAGTAGATTATGAACATTTCCAAAATTTAGAAATTACAACAAATTTTGATTTCTCTCAATGGTGAAACCATGCCTCCTCGGGACACAAGAGACGAGTTAAATTGTTTATTACCTTCCTATTTGCATTTTCATCCAATCAAAAATTGAATTTAGCTTGAAACCTGGATTTGTTTTCAATTTTTTTTCCATTGTGTGGATTGTTACTGAATGCTTAGGCTCGCCCTAAAGTATTGAATATTGAGTTAAATTCACAATGAGCATTGCAACTCATGTGCCTCATATATATGTTTTCACTTGTTCCATTCAAGCTAGAGCACAGTAATAAACTATAAAAAAAAGAGGTGCATCCTTTGAAACACCTTGCAACTAATGTATAATTGGATTTGACCTACATTGGTCCATTTCACTTAATTAACCACACTCCAAACTTAACAATTTATAAAATTTAATATAGTGATGCAACCATTTTAACCAAACACATCGGTATTGTTTACAAAACCACATTGAGATATATATATTTCCTGAAATGGCATAGCCATGCGTATCATTGGATGCATCATTCTTGGTGCTCTATCCCTTACAACAAACTGTAGGAAAAAATGTTGGTGTTCCACTATGAGAGTGGCAACAATGTGTTAATAGTAACACATCACAATTCTTCAGTTGTGATAGTGCAATTTAACCTAGTGGTTCCCATCTATCCAACAAATGCATCGGTGTTGTAAAGACAATGACACTCGAGTGATTTTTTAATAATCAATTAGAGCGGTGTGAATTATGAGACGAGTCATTGCAATCCATGGAGGTGTGACAATAATCGTGGTGCATCGATGTGTAAATGATAAATGTGTGCACTACGACATGTTTTGAAAAACAAATATTGCAGTTTGTCTTATGTAAGGCCTTCCTCACAGTTCGTTAGTAATACAATGCACAACTAGACATCATGTCGGTGCTCTGGTAAAATCAACGCACCGACGCTTTTAATTTAAAAAAGGGCACTCATGATTTTGTGCACCATAAATTTTAGCATTGTAATGAATCTTTGTTAATGAGATGAACAAGTGTAGTTTAAAGCATTGAACCGATGTGGTTAAAATCATTGTACCGGTGCAGAGAATCCTATGGGATGTGCCACTCCAATATGTAGTGGTGTGAAAATAAACATGGCATCGGTGTCTATTAGTAGCAACATCGCACAATGGTTCTTTTTTTCTAATAAAGAGCACCATCGGTGGGGCTTATGTGCTATTTGCGGTGCACCAATTACTTTTTAATATTTTTTTTCAAAGAAAAACTAGTTATAATTTTTTTTAAATACACGTCATTTGTATGTACATATTTTATATAATTTTAATTTATTTTATCTATATACATCCGCCTAACAATATTTGTATGTGAATTAGATATGGAGACGATGAGAGGAGGAGCACCAGTGCTAGTATCAGGTCAATACACACACATTTATGTGTGAGTGGGAGGCCAGGGAGAGGGAGGGGGAGTTGTTCTGTCATCGTATTTCACAGTCGACACAAGACCTTTTGGTTTTTGTTGGCCTCTTGAAGTTTTATTAGGAGGGTACATCCCTTAGGGGGGACTCTTTGTTGTTCATTGGATACAACTCTTGTTTATGTAGAGCTTTGTTTTCCTTCATATTTTATGTGTTAAGCTTCTTTAATTTCACCTTTATTATTTTTCTATATTGTAATTTGTAGTCAAATTATATGTGTTAAGAAAAACAATTTGGTATGACCGCCACTATTGTTAATAAGTTGAAGGGATTGTGTAATGTAATTCGTCGGCCAAATTTGTGTGAATTGAAAATAACTATAGTTTCTGTTACATCTAGTTTTATCATCTCTACATTGCATGGAACGTTTATGAAAATATAGAGTTCTAGATTATAGGAGTTTTAGTCCATTTTAAACCTATTTTATGTTCCTTCAATATATACATTTCAATACACCTCCAAGTTACATCACAAGTGTAATCATGTTTAATTCATTATGATGCCAACTCTTGCACTTATTCATGCGTTGAATTCATTGTTTAGATTCCAAACAAATCATTATTTCTTCATCTCAATTTTTCAATGACTTCCTTACTCATTGTCGGGATCAAGATTAAATGTTCTCCTTTCTTTCACCTATCATTACCTGATCCAAGTGGATATTGGTGGCCGCCCACCTATTCCAACTCGCTCCTTGTGTCCATTTTTTTGTTCAGCACGTTCTTTTGTACTTCTTTGTAATTGTGAGTTCTACACTTATGGGGTTGTCTTAAGCCCCACTCATCCTCGAGTTGGATACGAGTGGTATCTCACCTAATCCAACTGGATTATTTTGTATTTTTTCATGTTAACACATATTGTTGTACTTCCAGGGCCATTTTGGGGCCCTAAACGTTGTTTTTTTGGCTCACCACAGTCAAACTGTAAAAGGAGTCAATTTTTGATGGCATAATGTGTAGCTCTCTGAAATACATTTCCAACAGGCTATCAAGTGCGGAGGTCGAATGCAAAAGTTACAACCCTTGGAAGTTGAGGTACCAAATTACACCAACATACCCATAGGGCCCACACGAATTTTGGTGTTTCACCTTCTAGGGTTAGGTATTGGATGTCTAGTGTTTTGGAATTCATGAGTAATATCAAAAAGTCCTATGGAGCCTCATTGTAATCCATTCTTCTCATATGGATGTGTGTAGTAGCCACATCTCTTCTCAAAGATAGCTACCACCATTCGAGCAAGTCTTTCAGTTCTGCAGTTTTACAGTTTTAGCCTATTTCACTACTTAATAAAAGATATTGTTCAATGGATATTTGTGTTATTCTTCATATATCTGTGTTTATTGTATTCAGTATGTTAATAATTTCATTCCGATCCTATATATCTATCAGTGGTATCAGAGAGGTGTGCTCTTCATTTTTTTTTCTCCGTGCATGTCCCCAACAAGATCTGGGTACAAGAAGTTGGGACTCAAACCAATCAGGAAACTACAATATCGGTCGCGTCGAGCCCGACAAAAACCCATGGGGGATGAAAATAAATATGATGGAGCAGGATATCCTATTAAAATGTTGCTCGAGGAAGCCCTCGTGGGACAAAGGAATGAAGTGATAGACAACTTCATGCAGATCCTTCGACGGTTTCCCACAGGAGAAGCATCTTCATCAAGCAGTCATGCAACCTGTTATGAGGGAAAAACTCTCTATGGCCAAGGGTAAACCACAACAGACAGATATGACTATATAAATCAACTCAATTACATTGTATGTTATATAAACTAATGTGTAAGATAAGAAAGAGGCCTACCTTGATCCAACGTTTGATGGTGTTCCACCATTGAGCACTTCGACCCAAAGCTTTGTACCTGCAATAAGTTCTCAACGAACAAGAAAAGAAATTATATAGTGATAATCTATAGGGGTTAACACATTAGATAGCATAATCCATTAATAAACATTACAAACATGCCCATGGATAGTAATCATATATTTTCACTATACCAATAGGACGGGAAAGGGGTATTTATATTAATAATTGATCAAGAGAAGTGTCAACATTACAGACTTCTGTGTCGACACAATTCGAAACCAAAGAACCATGTTCCTTCCAACTGGGTCTCCACCATTTCAATCCTCCACCAAAGGCAAGCTCAAAAGAGAGATACAATGAGGTTCTCTCAACAATAGGGAAAGAGCTTAGGGGATGAACACTATGTTCAAACTTGAGGGACAAAGGGATGCAAACTCAATATGAAGTAATTTCTCTAGAGTAACTTTTCTCTCAAATTTGAATGATTTCTCCTCTTTTCCATAGCTAAAAATTGTTCTCTTATAACCTTCACAATGCAAATGAAGAGATGAGTTGGAACGTTTCCAGTATATGGAAGGCCAAGGATCATAGATGTATTGTCGTGACATGGAAACCTGACTCCATTTTTTTATTTTCTAGCACAAATCTTGATGTACATGGAATGTAGTGGAGCAGCTTGTGTATATGCTTTTTGTATAGCTAATAGGGCGCGTATATGTGGAAAAATGTTTATTTTTAGCTCTGTATTTGTTAAAAAGGGATGATAAGTCTGCATAGGGAAATGGAAAAAAGCCCTTTATGCAAGATAGCAATGGTGAGGAAAATCTTTCTATAATAGATGCCCCCTAATGTATGAGATCAGAGGAGTATCTGCGATGGATGAAATACAATATAAACAACCCAGGAGTGGAGTGGTAGAGAACCAACTAGATGAACTCGTTTTCTCATTACATTATGTATTGACTTTGCATACATGGTTGCCAAGAATACAATGCAGATCCATGTGGAAAATATACCAAATAAGTGTATGTGGCCATGAATAGGTAGATACAATTGTGGTTATATGCCAAAGCCTCTCATAGTCACGAACAAGGCCCAATGAAACCAGTCTCAAAATCAATCTGAAGATATATGTATACCACGGAGTATAATTTGATCTCCCATGATCACTAAATTCGAAGAGGTGTTGGTCCAATTAAAGGGAAGCAACATCTTAGGAAAGCTACGGACAGATAGTGATGTCTTCAAGTATTCTACACTATCTGCCAAGGGTGAAAATCTACCTCATGTGAATAAAGGAGTTGAGGTTGAACATAATGAGACATGATTTGATTACCGGTCATTGAGGTATACCATTAACAAACGCGAGACATACTACCAATAATGAAAGTAGGTATCAAGGCACCGAGTACATTCCTACAACTGTGAATAAAGGAGTCATTGTTGAACACTTGAGAAATCCATTGATCAGGAGACATTGATTTATTCCCATCTGTCAATGGCGAGAGAGCCTGCCACTAATGACTGCAAGCCTCAAGGTACCCATAAAACTCTAGGTCCTATATCCAGAATAGATGAGATGAAGTCGATGGAAAGAGGCCCATTGAAAGGAGAGCATTAAGGAATCTCTCATTAGTCAGCACGAGGAACAAAGAAGGAGCTTCATGATTTGTTGGAGATCGAACGAAGAACATGTTCATGAACCAACGACCCTGTGCATCTTTCGTGTGTATCAAATGCAAGTGGTACATGAAAAAGACCCTCTGAATAGCAGTCGATGATGAAAATCGTTGACAAAGGCGAGGATTGGATGATAAAGGAGTATTTATATTAATAATTGATCAACAGAAGTGTCAACATTACAAACGTTCATTTCGACATTGTTCAAAACCAAGGAACCAAGTTCCTTCCAACTAGGTCTCCACCACTTCAATCCTCCACCAAAGGTAAGCTCAAAAGAGAGAGACAATGAGGTTATCTCAACAATAGGGAAAGAGCTTGGGGGATTAACATTGTTTTCAGACTTGAGGGACAAAGGCGTGTAGACTCAATATGAAGTAATTTCTTGAGAGTAACTTTTCTCTCAAAGTTGAATTCTTTCTCCTCTTTTCCATAGCTCGAAATTGTGCTCTTATAGCCTTCATAATGAAACTGAAGGGCCGAGTCGGAACGGTTCCAATATATGGAAGTCCAAGTATCATAGATCTATTTTCATGACATGGAAACCTGACTCCATTTTTGTATTTTCTGGCACAAATCTCGATGTAAGTGCGTTGTAGTGGAGCAGACTGCCTATACGCTTGTTGTATAGCTAATAGGGCGCGTATATGTGGAAAAATGTTTATGTTTAGATCTGGATTTGTCAAAAAGGGATGATAAGTCTACATAGGGAAATGGAAAAAGGCCCTCTATGCAAGATAGTAATGGTGAGGAAAATCTTGTTATAACACAAACCCCTTCACGGTATAGGTAAATTTTGACATTCCATTATTTTAAGGACTAATAGATCCAGATGTTGTAGATAAATGGTTGAATCTACTCAAAGGATATTTTTCGGTCCACAATTTTTCCAATAGGGAAAAGATCACTTTTGCACTCCTCGAGGTTGTCACCCGTGTTAAAGAATGGTGGGATACTTACTCTGAGAAAAGGGTCATGGAGGAATCTACAACTTTTGTGGTGGCCCCTACATGGGATTCCTTCCGGGATGCCATTAAGTAACAATACTACCTTATTGGAAGCTACAAGGACCAGTACACCAGATGGACCACCTTACGTCAATAAAGGAATGTGACATTACCAAATTTCACCAATATTTTCTATACCCTATGCACCAAATTGGGTATCAAAGACTCTTAGCGTCATCTAGTGCTCAAATACCATGGTTGTTTACATAGATACATTCAAACAAAAACTAAGTTCCTAGACATTTCCTCATTGGGCATGGTTTATAGATGCGCTATCAAGATCAAGTAGAAATTTAAGAAGAAACAATGAGAGTTTGGATCTGCAAACCCCTCATAGCCAAAGCAGGGAAAAGGTAGCCCCAACCCACATAAAAAGGGAATAATTCGATATGGTCACCCTTAGGACAACCAATCCAAGCCACAACACAAGAAGGGAAATGAGAAGACAAAGAAGGAAAGAGGAAAATGGTGTGAGTACCATAAAATTCCTTGGCACAACACCGAAGAATGTCTCTCCAAGAAGTCCTACATGGCTGAGTTGAAGGCTTCTGAGTGAGAGGCCGATTCTGATTTCTAGTTGAATCGTGAAGGAGGGAATTTGATTATCAATGTTGAACCCAGTGTCATTATCGCTACCACCAAAGTTCAGCCAAGAAAACCAGAGGAACCATAGGAAGGGGAACACCTCTTTCACTTTCATATGTGGGTCAAAGGGGCTCTAATTCATTTCATTGTTGACAACGGTATTCATAAGAACCTGATTTCAGCAGAGGTCTTCAAGCGACTGGACCTGCCAACAACACCGCAGCCACAACCCTACACCATCGGTTGGCTTCGCCAAGGAAGAGATCTATGTGTCAACCAACAGTGTCATCTACCCTATGACATTAAGCGTTTCAAAGATGAGGTGTTGTTGATATTGCTCCCCTTGAATTTTGTGATGTTCTTTTAGGACAACCATATTTGTGGAAGCTTCATGTTGTGTATGAGTCTAGACCCTGCAGTGTTATTATTATTTTGGGTAAACAATTGTACAGGATCCTATAGGTAGTACCGCCTACTGCTATTTATTTAATATTTTCTAAGAAATGGATTAAGGTCATTTCAGAGACTGGAAAGTTCATCTTATTTGTGATCCATGCTAATAGTAAGAAGAAGGTCACCGCCACATTCGTGGCCTCTACACATCGCCTCTCTTTGCAGCAGAAGAAAGTGGACGATATTGTGGAAGAATACCGAGATATATTTGCCTCACCTACAAGAGTACCAACATTTTTGGGGGTGAAAGAGGATTAGTGATAAAAAGAGTGTTATCTCTCAATGGTGGTGTTTCCTCTTTAACTAGGCAATTTCCATGGATGGAGTTAGGGGATGACGATGAAGGCTCTGATGGCCCCTAGTTATTATGCTTGGAGTTGGAGGTGCGAGAAGCAATGAGAGCCAACTGGGAGGGGGTAAGTTTGTCATGCCTAGAGAGGGCATTGTAGTACAACATGACTCTCCTGGAATTCCCCCTTTCTCTTAGCATGTTGGAGAGAATGCAGAGGCTATTTTGTGGTGGAGTGAAGACAAAGAGTGGATGGGTTGTTGGAAAGTGCCTAAGAGAGATCGAAAGAGTTGAAGCACAGGAGTAAAATCAAAGGAAGATGAAGAGAATTCACTTGTGAGAGCCGAGGGGCAGGAGTAGAGTAGAAGAAGGATAAAGAGAGAATTCACCTGAGAGAGCAAGGGAGAAAACACAGTTGCAGAGGGAAAAGGTGAGAAAATGATCAAAAGAGCCAAGGAGCAGAAGAAAATGCAGAGGGAGAATGAATGAATTCACCAGGGTGATTTCCCGCTCAGTACACCGTGAATTGAGGGAAAAGATATCCCTTAGAGTCAAGGTGACGACTTCCCTAGGCCTGGTATGCCCGGTCTGCCTTACGCGAGGGGCAGTTAACCATGCAAGGTTGTCAAGACACATTACCATTAATCACCATTGGGTACAGGTCATTCTGCGATAATGGGTGAAGGGCTGGAGGTTGGGGTTAATAACTCTCATGGTCACCCCATTCCATGTGTCCTTTGACAATAACAAGGTGGTACCCCATCTGGGTTTCAATCCTCCTTATCTAGGGGCATAAGTATTTTTGAATTTTCAAAGGAACCTATATTCTAGAGAATACCTCTAATGAAATTACATGAGGTGAATAAATAATAACATTTAATTTAGGATCTAAATCGTGATCAAGGGAGGTTTATTGAATGCAATATTGGCAAGTTTTAGGGATAATACACATGATTTCATGGGATAATTCCACCTTTATATAGGTAATTTTAAATTTTTAATGGATAATATACCATATATATCAAGAATAATAGAGAAAAGAGGTTAAACCATGGAAAAGCTATAATATTAAAAAAAAATTGTCCATTGAATTTTTAAATCATTCAAAATTCACCCATGAACAAATTTTTTCCCTTAAATCAGATACACACAGAAATTAGACAGTGCAAGTCACACATACTGGTGGTGGTCAATATAAATGAAATGATCACACAATTAGCTACACAAGATATCAATTCAATTGCTAAAATCCTTCCCCATAACAATGAATATGTAAATATTTAATCGTTACATGAGAAAAGCCCCAATACAAATACTATGATTGTATTATTAGTAGATCATCTATAATGGATGCATTGAAATACAAAATTCAAATGGAAAAATACTATTAGGATTTTTAAATTGAAATAGAATAGGTCAAATCTCTTCCATATATACGAACATATGTCTCTAATAGACTCCATTACATCAACTTTGATATAGATGCCTCATTTTTTACATTTACTTAGAACTAGTTTAGAAAACCATATGAATAAAGCCAAGAATCAAGATGGCAATCAAGAAAAGTAATCAATCACATAAATGGCCATATTGAATCCAATGATATACTAGATTTACATTTAGACCAAAATCAGGATTACAACAACTACCTAATGCTTAGAGGTATATTCAACTCAATGTCATTTCTATGGTAACGGATGTGAGGTGTAAAATATGCACTAGAGAGACCAACCAAGAAAAGCATCAAGTCATAAATCACAGAGTGACATCAAATTGAAGAACATCACAGACTCGTGGCTAACAATGGAAAGGTGGACTACACATTTTTCTCCAGCTTTGAAGAAAATCCTTACAATAGGGAATTATCTTTTTCATAATTGATTTTTTTTGCTCCTAGTGGTATCATGCTCTATGTAGAGAGGGTATAGTAAACAACAATGAGATTTTTTAGAATACAACATAGAGCAACATATAAAAAATCTCAAGACAACACTAGCCTACTGAAAAGGTTAGAATGAGGTCTTCCTTGCCTTGCAACATGCTAATTACTTGCAGCTTTATTTAATTTGCAAAAGGATTCTTTAATATCTATGAGCAATTATGATCTAGTAACCTTACCATATGAAGAATCGGAACTCCTTTCAAAATGTAAAGTAAAATACTTAGGTAATCCTTATAACCTTTGAGTTTGTCACTACAAAAACATTTCACTACAATGAAAGGAACTATGTTGAAATATGATAATTACTCCGGTTAGCTATTTTTGGAGTGTTGTAGAAGAGTTTAAGTTAATTTCAGTTAGTTAAATATATATCTAGAAGAGTTGAGTTCTATTATTAGTAAACCTATGTGTATTTATATCTTCCTTGAGAAGCAATGAATACATCAAAAGTTTAGAGTTGCAACTTGTCTTGGGTTTCAAATCCAAGACATCCACGGTGTTCATTGAAGGAGCCACACACTCAAGGAGTATCTATCATTGTAGTTGTCATTGTCCAAACCCTATCCACTAGCAAATTTCAACCATGGTTTGAGGTTCAAAAGTTTTCATGGGGTTTATGTGAAGAAGCCGCGAGGGTTACATCCCACAGAAGGGAATTTGTGAATTTTATACTCTTCACTATTTAAAGTCAATATTTTAATTAAAAAGTCATTGTTTTGGAAAATTCAAAGGCCCGTGATATTCTAATTATTTTTTTAAAGGAGGCTCAAGAGATTTTATTTGTATTTTTTGGCATATGTGAATAAATAAAAAGAAGTGTTTTGGGTATCTTCATTAAAAAAAGTTTTTGGGTTTTCTTCTTACAAGTCTACAATCAAAGTTAAAAAAAACTTTGACTTTTGGTTTAGAGGTATTAAGGTATTTAAAAAAAAAACATGGCTTCATGTACTAGCCTTGCACAAACATAGCTCCCAAATCTCACAAGTGTGTAAGAAGTTTGGATTATATACTCTTTTAAAAGATGCATTTTCCAATATAGTGCACACGATGGATTGACATTTTGTGGTGAATTTTATTGATCGATATGAATTATGGATAAATTAGTATGCACCACCACCTCTTAGTTTATTTGGTAAAAGTTATGATTTTGGGGATATTAAGATGAGGGTCAGACTACACACATAAGATTTATGGGATATTATATTAAAAGAGTTTAAAGAACCCTCAAATAGGGAACCTTATGAGACCATGATTGAGATCACAAGGATCAACTCATATAAAATAAGAGGAATGATGCATAAGCATTGTCTCTCATTCAGCAAGGATTGGATGAGATAATTTTTCCCAAAATTGCAGCAGCAACCAGGTACAAAGATGTTTGGGATATTCTGGAGATGACATACAGTGAAAGGGGGAGAAACATCGATCAACATCAAGCTATGTTACAGAGCATTGTAGTTGTTTATTAAGTGACTATTGTAATAGAATAAGTAGAAGAATTTTACATTACATAAATAATTAAATAATTTGTGTAAGAAGCTACTCAAGAAGAAGAAAATAAACAAGATATGGAGACGGCAAATTCATGAACATTGCAGAGAAATTTGTTAAGGAAATTACAAAAGAGAAAGGTAACTTTATACAAGATGCATAGGATGAGCATGGTAAAGAAAGTGAAGCCCAGTGTGTAGATACACATATGGATGATGAAATTGAATTTGAAGATGAAAATGAAACTACCTTTATAGCAGTAGAAAAATGTGAGGAGAATTTAGCAATGGAAGTTGTTGAAGACATAAATGAGGCTACAATGAATGTTGAATTTCATGTTGAATTAGAATTTCTTGAGGAGTTGATTGCAAAGCCCAAGTATGATGGAGATGAAAGTGGTTATTGAAAATTTTCCATAATTGCAAGAGAAGAATAACTCAATAAAGGGGAAACTATCAGAGTTGTTGAGAGGCTATTGCAGCAGTGGAAGAGGAGATGAAAGAAAATAAAGATGATTTTGATCTTACAGAGGTTGACATAAATGTTAAGTCAGCAATAGTTGAATTATAAGCGTATGAAAAAGAAGAACCAAATGAAGAAGACAAAGATGATGAAGAAATATTGAAGAATATGACAAGAGTAACATTGAAGTTGAAGAAGAAGGAAATTTATGCAGAATATAAATTTTGGAGCAATAAGAAGAAAAACCCTGTAGAGCATAGAGAGTACAAGCGACACTGACATGAAGTAAAGAAGGTAAAATAGGTTTTCTGAATTGATCTCAAGTGTTTTAAGCCTAGCTGAGACTTAGACCAGAAGGCCATTAAGTTATGAATTTTGTAAGCTTATATAGGTAGAGTTGATTTTCAAGTTGTCATGGCGAGTGTTAGAATTGCTAGCAGTCATAATTAAGGAGGAGTGTTGAAATATGGTAATTACTCTCATTACCTATTTTTGGAGCATTACATATTTTTAAATAGTTATAAGTTTAGAAAGTTGTAGAATAGTTTTAGTTAATTTTAGTTAGTTGAAGAAAGCTCTAGAAGAATGAGTTCTAGTATTAGTAAACCTATGTCTATTTATATCTTTCTTGAGAAACAATGAATGCATCAAGAGTTTAGAGCTGCAACTCATCTTATGTTTGGTTTTGTGTATTTCTTCTTGAGTTTATATAGTTCTAGTTGTTTTTAATTCGCCCCTTCCTCCTTCAAACTAAACAGTAGCATTAACACACCAATATAGTACCATCCATGTGTGGATAGATTTACACCAACTATGAGGCATATATTTTACATAATAAGAAACGTAGATGGCATGAAGGGAGTTAGGTAGATCTACTTTGTCTTTATAGTAGTAGTGTTTTTCCTCCTATATCTATCTTCCTCTTGTAGAATAGTTCATTAAAAAATGATCTCATCAAACAAATTTTGGGATATTGAAATAGAGTGGTTAGATTTAGATCTAAACATGTGTACTTAAGGAGAAGAAAATGTTTAAAAATGACATATATTTCCACAAATTTTTATGTTGTGACTAGAAGCATAGTATCCTAATTTTAGTTTCTACAACAACAAAAATGAGAAAAAAGAAAAATGGTGATATTATGGTTATTACATTTGTGTTGTTGAGAGATAGACATAGTGCAATCACTATGGATTTGTGGGCAGAAGCAAGTGGTTTTATAACACATTTTTGGGCAGGACATTAATGAAAACACACAAAGGTCGATAATTCATGGAAATAGATTATGGAATGAAATACATTAATGATGACATAGAAAAACCTAATTATAATGAATGAGTCCTCCAAAAAAAATATTAAACCTCAAATCAAATCCAAAATAAGTTTCCAAAGTAAGGTAGGTAATTTTTAAATTGATTATTATGGTAATGGACTACAATAAATGTCTATCCCTCTCGGAATTGACTATATTAAATATGCATATCCCTCCCATAATGGAATACATTTAAGAGGAAGTTAAATATTGATCGAGTCAAATTTCATGAAAATTATTTATATGATAAAACCCATTGTATGAAAGCCCATTGAATTACAATGGATGTGAGTTTTTTTGGTGAAACAATGCAAATTATTTATATGATAAGTCTGATTGAATTACAATGGATATGATTTTTTTTCTAGGGAAACAATATGTGTCTCTTGTTTTACCTTTTATTTTCCTTCTTATTATCCCATGCCCTTCAGGCTGTAGGGACTAATAATAATCGGTTTTTAGTCCATGCATTAATACGACAAAAAAAAAAAACACTTTAACCAAAGTTTTAAGAGGTTCATTCAAATTTCCATCCCGCATTTCGTTTTTAGTCCTAAGTTTGAAGTTTGACGCCTTATTTGGCCTTTTCCCGAGGAATACCCTCACCATAGATTGACTTAAAATAACTTTCAAGTGTATATTCTATGAGTAATATTGAAGAAGTCAAGTAATGCTAGAAATTCTTCTAACATTACTTCTTGGCATTAAATGTTAAATTGTAGAACTTTCTCCAATGTTTATTGTAATTCCCTTAGCTGCCACCTTCTTACTATCAGTAGCTTTGTGTCAACTCCCTAAGATTGAGGTTGTTGAGCTTCCACCTACTCGACCATGAAAACCATGTTTTCAAATAAACTACTGTGACCTTACCTTATATATGATCTAGAGTATTTTCGGCATGAAATGAGAGCAGAGATATAATACAGAAATGCACAGAGATATCGCGGATATCCAATAATATAACAAAAACATATCAAATATGCAACCATAAACAAAAATATATAGTAATACATGATTTATATTAATGAAATAAATGTACAAAGACTGTAAAAACACAAAGTGAAAGACTCGCTAGAATGGCCGCAGCTTATCTCTAAGAAGAGATGTGACTCTACTTGCATTCGCAAGAACATGATTACAATGAGGCTCTAAAGGCATTTTTACAATAAAAAGGAATTTCAAAAACCCTAGACATACACAATCCTAACCCTAGGAGATGAAGCACCAAATGTCATGTGGGCCCCGTTTGGGTAAGTCAGTACATCAACTTCCTCGGGTCGTAACTTTTGCATACGATCTATGTTTGACGCATATGATACATCGTTAGAAAGGTCTAACCGAGAACTACCAATATTTATAGAGAATATCATGGTTCAAAATAGACTAATATTATCCAGAGTTTGATGCCCCAAAAATGTTGTTTACAAGTTCAAAAAGGATCTCGAAGTTGAGGACCTGAAAAACTCCCAAAAATAGTAAATTGCCAAAATTGCTAGAAAATTGTTTTGAGTGAGTTGCAAAAGGTGGGTGGCCATCGATATCCTTGTGGATCAATTCTCCTTCCTTAGGAAGCAATGGTATCCATTGCGTTGAGTTCCCGAGGGAGAGAGGCAAACGTTTGTTGAATTTGAATCTTGGTGAGGTGCTTGCCTTGCTAGAGACGTCTTGTCACTCGGTTTGTGGAAGGCTCTCACGAACCTATTGAGGTTGATTCTATTCAACAAGTCAAGCTACATGAGAGGACTGTGTGCAGAAGGAATCTTTCTCTTTGTTGCAACCTTGTCAACCTGCTTTTGTTGGATAGAAGGTGCTTGGGGCGAGGCTGTAGTGGTTGGCGTGTCCTTTTGTTCCCATTTTGAATAGATTGTGAAGAAGATGACTTTTGCAGTATGAGATACTACCTTGTGGCACTATTTAGGTGGAAAAATAGTTGGAACTACCTCTGGTATTTTGTAGAGATGACCCCCCAGAGAAATAATGGCATTGTGGGGTCGATACTTGTAAACAACATGGCGCTTCCACATATATGGTTGGCCAAAGAGAATATCATAGACATTCAATGGGGTAACATCATATAGTACATCATACTTGAAGGGTTTGATGCTATATGAAAATCAACACTGCTGGTTGACACAGAGATCTCCTCCCTCGCGATTCCATCCGATGTTGTATGGTTGCGGGTGTGGTGTTGTGGACAATCCCTATTGTTTGATGACTTTTGTTGAGATGAGGTTCTTTTGGCTTCTGATATCAATAATAAAATTCAATGGGGTCCCCTTCACCCACATCTGTGAATGAAAAAGGATCTCCCCCTCTTCAGGATCTGTTAGTTCTTCTTGTTGAATTGTTGAAGTCGTTACAGTACCAGTGGGGTCTGCATCGATGATCTGTATTTTACCAGTACTTTCAGAGTCATATTCTAGATTAGGGTTTGACTCCTTGTCTTTGATCTTGGCCACTAGTGACTATTTTGAGCGAAATTCATAGGTGTTGTGCTAGGGGATTTTGTGTAAATCGCACCATTTTCTAGTGTCCTTCTTTGTCTTCTCGTGACTCTTCTTTTCCTGTGGCTTGGATTGGTTTTTGGGAGACTGCTTGTTAGGGACTTATTTATCATACTTTGGTTGTTGCAGATTTTCATACCTAAACTCTCGTTTTTTCTGATGCTTAAATTTCTTGTCGATTTTAACAACATATTGATAAGCAACACCGAGTGATGAGATTTCCATAAAATCCATTTCATTTTGGATATATCTATGTAGAGCCCCACGGTATTTCGGAACCAAATGTCGTTCGAAGTATTTGATACCCAGCTTGGTGTGCAAGGTGTGGAATATATTGGTGAACTCTGGAACTACTTGGCCCCTCTCTTGCTGCAGTGTGGTCCATCTCACATACTGGTCCCCATAGTTTCCAACAAGGTAATACTCTTCCTTTACCGCATCCACAAAAAATTCCCAAGTGGTCTCGGCCCCATATATTCCAAAATCCTCTATGGAACTTTGCTCGCAGTAAGTTTCCCACCAATTTTTGAGACGGGGGAGATATTTAAGGAGTGCGAAGGTGATCTTTTCCCTGTTGGAAAAATTACGAATAGAGAAATAACCTTCTAACATATTATCCATTTTTCTAGGGCATCTGCATCTATATGGACTTCAAATATGGGAATATCAAAATTAACTTGTACCTTGAAAGGAGAGGTTTTTCCAAAGTGTTTGTTTGATGAATATGCACATGTTTCTATCGGCAAGTGTTGAAGGATGTGGGAAAAAATATCCATCATTTGTCCCTTTGTCGCGTGAGAGATTTCTCAAGCAACAGATTGATAGGATCGTCTCCTTCATTGTTTTTATTTTCTTCCAACATGGATATTTTCTTGGGCATGTGAGAGAGATTGTCTTCAAAAGATACAATCTCGAGACCCAACTTGCTATACTCAGACCTCATCAGGGACATGCACTTAGAAATGATCAAGAGCAGCCTGCTCTGATACCATTGATCCATATTATTTTTGGCACGAAATGAGAGAAGAGATATAATAAATAAATGCACAAATATATCATGGATATCCAATAATATAACAAAAATGTATCAAATATGCAACCATAAAGATAGAGATATAGTAATACACGATTTCTATTAATGAAAGAAATGTACAGAGACTGTAAAAACATAGAGTGAAAGACTCGCTAGAATGGTGGCAGCTTATCTTTGAGAAGATAAGTGGTGGCTACTCGCATTCGCAAGAACATGATTAAAATGAGGCTCTGATGACCTTTTTTCAATAAACAAGAATATCAAAAACCATAGACATCCAAAAACTTAACCCTGGGAGATGAAGCGCCAAAATTCATGTGGGCCCCATTTGGGTAAGTCAGTACATCAACTTCCCAGGGTCATAACTTTTTCATACAATCTGCGTTTGATGCATATGATATTGTTACAAGGGAAAAACTCTCTATGGCCAAGGGTAAACCACAATAGACAGGTGTGAATGCAGAAATCAACTCAATTCCAGCATGTGCTATATAAACTAATGTGCAATACGAGGAAGAATCCTACCTCGATCCAATCGTTTGATGTCGTTCCACCATTGAGCACTTTGACCCAAAGCTTTACACCTGCAAGAAGTTCTCAACAAATAAGTGATGCAAGTATATAGTGACAATATATAAAATGAGTTAGCACATGAGATAGCACAATCCATTAATAAACATTAAAAACATGCCCATGGATAATAATCATATATTTGCAAGATATCAATAGGATGGG
>SNQJ01S0007850.1:76730-109292 GCA_010110895.2 Picea sitchensis | reverse complement strand
GAGCAGGTCTTCAAATTCACTCTGATACCATGTTCGACAACACAAGTATTCCAATAGAGGATGAACACCTTCAGTAAGAACTCACACAACCAAATCAAATATCAACACATCAATGTTTTTATGTGGTAAAACCCTTGTGGGGAAACATCCATGACCCCAACCAATGTGGCCACTTGGAGTAATTTATTAATGCAAAAGAAAATATTACAAAAAGGTTTACAAGATATTTTCTTTCAATCGATCATCGGCAAATGACCCTCCATGCTCTTTAAATAGATATCATGGACCAATCGAGTGTCAAGCCACAAATCAATGTAGTCATTAGGATCGGGGAGAATATGAGTCGTCAGATCACTCTATGTCGGGAACATATCATGACCATCGGATTACCTAACTACTAATGCATACTAATGCATACTAAAGAAACACACTTTTACCTAATGACACATGAAACCAAGTCGATATTAAAAAAGTACGACATTGGCATGTTCTATACTTGCCGCACAAATTCTGCAAGATGGGCCCCACTTTTGATAGTATATATTAAAAAAAAAGAAATATTTATTACAATGGTATTGGGGGAAGTGAAGGAAGCAATAAGACTTCAAAGTCTTTGGCCAATAAGATACTAGATCAATGAGATTTAAAATTTAAAATAAATCATTATTTTTTAAAACTTTAGATAAAGAGGTGTATATTTTATGGTCAACCATGAACTAATAGAAATTCAAGCCTAACTCAAAGCTATATACCATGCCTATCAGCAGGTATAATAACTCCTAAGTGTCTAAATATCCTAACAATTTATTCAACATATTGTATCATCTTGCACAACAAAGAATTCACCTTGAAAAATGGTTAAACATTATATGATGACATTAAATGATTACAACGGAAAAATGGAATTAAATAATTATATCTAGATTTGAACATTGTAAGACATTTCAAATTTAAATGAGTGATACATATCAATTTTGATTTTAAAATGCAAAAATCATTAATGGTGTTAATCATTAACATACACAATGCATTTTATAAATCAAATAGCATCAGCATCAACATGATATTAAAAAACATAATATACATTGAAAATAATATAAAAATCAACATATATGTTATACATACATCTCATGTATGTCACCTATGGAATCTCAAATTTAAATGAGTGATACATCTCAAATTTAATTTAAAAATAAATAAATAAATAATAATATTAATCATTTACATACACATAATACATTTTATAATAAGCATCATCAATGACAACACAATATGAAAAGGAATAATATGTATGAGCGATAATATCAAAATTATATATATGTCAAATATACATCTCAAGTCAAATATAAATTTCAAATATACATATACAATATACATTGTGTTAATCAAATATATGCATGTCAACAATTGGTATAAGCTAGGTTCACCACGATAGCTAGAGGCATTAGTACATATGCCACCAAGACAGAGGCATCAATACCTCCTCCTACACCAAGCCAGGGGCATCATCACTTCTTCTATGTAATAGTGTATAATGTAGCATATGATATGTCTCTCCACTAGGAACTATATTATCCAATGTGACCATAGTGTATATAAAATCAATAGCAAGTGTATTGGGTGTAGAAGTTAGTCAGAAAATTTCTAGGGGAGATGGTGGTTACTTAGATACTGGAGGAGATGGTAGTCAATTAGTTATTGGAGGAGGAGATGGTGGTTGGTTCATAGGTGATGGTGGTTGGATGGTTGTTGGAGGAGTATATGATGGTCTATCAACTACTAGAGGAGGAGGCGGTGGAGTGGATGAGGAGGAGGAGGAGGTGGTGGTGGAGGATTACCATCCTTAGCAGACGAATATGAAGTAGACAAATATGAAAAAGAAGACCGAAAATGATGACTATAAATCAACCTCTTAAGTAGGTTAACACCATTGACAACATGACATATCAATAACATAATATCAAAGGGAAGGTTCACCCATATGGTGCAATATTAGGGTCCCATATGATCTCCCTAACTCGTATAGGGACCACTCTGATGCAAGAAATTAATGCACATATTTGATCTATCAACACTTGACAAAATATATTATTTATCTTGCATGGCAGGTCGATTATTTGTATTTGAGGTAGCTCATCATCCTTAGATGTATCAAGATCCTGTTGGGGAGGCACCTCCCCAACATATGTGCCAACATCTGCAAAATAGAAAACAACAATAATTAGACAATTTGAATGAAATGTCATAATAAATTACATGTGCATTAAATAATATAAAAAAATATGTAACTAGATTTATAAAAACATAATGATAATATTACCTCTAGCATCTAGTGGATCGACTTAAGTAAATAGGATGTCTTCATGTCCTCACCATTCCATCCTTACATATAGGTATTGTACAAGATTGAGGATGTGATCATCCTCACTAGCTAGCAATATTAATGAWWATGAATTGATTGGCCTACATGACCACTCCTATTGGCTCCTCTTGGGAAAAATATGCCCCCACATGTGCATATTCACATAAATCATCGGCCTAGGAGGGAGGTGGTCTAATTTCATTCGAGTGATCAAAAACCTCTAAAAAATAAATTAAATTACTTTGAACCAAAGGGGGAGACCATCCTCCCATCAAACATAGTCCAATATCAATCCAAAGAAAATAAAATGTGTTGAAAAACAATGGACCACCTAATCAAACTAGGCCTCTAAACTAAAGTGTTTTCATAGTGCATCAAGGGTAAACTAATTATGTATTTCCCATTAGAGGTATATTGTTCCAGTGTTGTGACCATAAGCGACATGCACCTAACCTCCTTTACACCAAATGCACATAAATGCAACTAGCCACCAATAACCTAGAAGTCACTAGGTTCAGTGATGTTTGCACACATATGTGATCTAACTCTCTCTTGCAATGCTAGGTCGGATATCAGGGAACTATGGAAAATTCTCCCCTCTCCTAGACAAGCTAGTAATGAAATAAATATCCTCTCTGTGGTTTGGTACCACAAATCAAAACCAACCCTGAATTATTTACTAGCATGATCCTGGTGGTGGATCAACTGGAATAACAAGTGTGTGTTCCTCTTGAGGGATGAAGCCTTCTAATAAAACTTGAGGAGGCAAATATTCCTCAAAAGGAAACAAGTTTGTTTCTGTAATAGGTTGAGGTACATATTCCTCCCCCTCTTACGAGTCTCCCATTCATGTACAAAGTTGTAAAAGTCAACCTACTAGTGATACTATTGATGTTTTCATTTTTGTCACTATCTCTAATTCACATAAAAAATCAAGTAGGCAAACACACATATAACATAAACAATCTATAATAAATTACAATTTTATTTTATTTTTAACTGAAATTTAAATTTTTACAAATAAAATTGTGTAAAACACTTTGGTGTGCCTTAAAAATAGAGACATGTTCTCTATAGTGCAGAGTAACCTCAAGTGCATCATAAGCGGTGCTCTTTATTTCAAATTAATGCACTAGTAAAGTGGATAAAATTTTATTATTATTAGTTAATGACTGGTGCAACGCTTGTACAATGGAATTGACACTTAGTTAATGTGCCTTGTATTCTCAAACACACTATCAACAACATGTCTATACATTCTTAAATGCACTGATAAGTTTGGAAAAATTTATTTTATACCTAGGAATAATGGTGTGCTTAGGATGTAACAGAGCACTGGTAATGGCACTTCCTTAAATCCATGAGCACTCCAACAAAAGTGGGAAATTTTTAAATTTTAAAAAATACCATAATTGTGCTTGGTATGTATGAAGGAACCACTAATGGTGCCTCTGTACATTTCCTAAAGCACCGAGAAGCTCGAGATAATTTTGTATATAAAAGGCTCTCAAAAGTGCCTTAATAATATCAAGAAGCATTGATTACAATGCCACTTAATACTATAAAGAGCATCAACAAAGTGGGGGAATCATATTTATTATTTGTGTTCCATGGTGCACTTATGATGTACAAGAGTGCTAGTAGTGGTGCTATCAAAATTTAAAAAACCACTGGTGCTATCAAAATTTAAAAAACCACTGGGAAGTGTGGGAAAATGTTTTATTTAAACAAAGCTTGTAAGTGTGAATGGTATGTAGCTAGGAACCACTAATGGTGCATTAAATTTCCTAGGGCACCAATAATCCCAAACAAAATTATATAAAAATAATTTAATGAAACATTTATAATATCGAGAAGCATTAAAGTCGGTGCCATATAATATTATGAAAATAATTGATAAGTCTAGAGTATTTTTAATATAAAAAGTCCTAATTATGTGTTTATAATATTGAGAAGCATACATTATGATGCTGCCTAATTTTATAAAAAGCATCAAATAAAATGAGGGTTTTTAAATTTCTTTTCGATGTTTTACTAGTGCATTCAACATAAAACAATGCATTGCTAATTGTGCATCTTGTAAATTTATAGGATGCATTGCATAGTTCAGTGCAAGTCGAACAACTTGAACAGACTATCATGATTTATTTTTAAATGAAAAAAATAAAAATTTAAAATAAATCTACATTTTAATCCCCTACAAATATAAATGAGGAGGTAAGAAACAATTTACCTTGTCTATTCCCTAAAAAGGAGGCATAGTTGCCACATAGATAAAAAAAAAACAAAAATATATTATTATTTTGTCAAATTTAAAAATGGAAGCATTGAAGGAAAGGTCAAAATGAAATAATGGTTTGGTATTTATTTATTTTTAATTTTACGCTACCATAGTTTCCTCAATAGTTATACATATTGGTGCATTTAGGTGTCCTCATAGAACCGTTATATTTTTTGAAATTTGTGGATCAGTACGCTTTTTAGGCACACAAATGTGTATCTGGGCTATTAAATGCATTGATTAGTTATTTATTTTTTATAAAATAAAAACATATATTTTGTAACAAAATGTCTAAACCTAGTTCAACGATTCTTACATATAGAGGATCAGTTCTCTTATTGTCTAATGATGCACTGATGTCTATGATATTACAACATATTGAAACATTTTTCAGTGCACCTATGTAAGGAATGCACCAGGGTGCCTTCTACGGATGCACACCGATACATTTTTTTTGTAATTTTTAAAATAAAAACCAATATTGCATAGAAAAATGTCTAAACTCATTCAATGTGTTATACAGAGTAATGCACTTGTGTGCTTATGAGTTTATGATACACCACCCTGAGTTTGAAAACTAAAATAAACCCATTTTTATGGATTAGTTATAATAACTTTTAGGGTGCCCAGGTTTTTTAATGCACTACTATGCCATATATATGGACATATAAGTGTGATTTATATGATTTAATCACATTGATTAAAAACCTTCACTAAAACCTTCGGTTGCTCACCTATGCTAGAAACCTCTACTATAAATGGACAAGGAAGTAATTTGTTGGGGAGGTTCTGCAAAAATCTATGCAAGTTGGTGTTTTTCTTGTAGTGATTACTAGTTCTACTTCCTCCTATTAATTGGCCTTCCAAATCATTTCACAACATTCCAGAGGAAACAAAAAGAAGGGTGATTTCTTTTATGTTGATATATCTCATGAAAACCAACCAGTTCATTATGTGCTTATATTCTAACTCAAGGACCACATGTTCATCAAATAGTTCCTTAAACTAATACATTGATGTCTCCAACAAGCCTCCTAGAAATATTGAGTGAAATCAGTCTTAAAACTATTTTGTTTGTATAACAATAAAAATCCAATCACTCTTGATTTTGATACTAATCAAACATTCATTTGCATGTTTAAAACATGGTGAAAAATCTCTGCCAAAAGTGAAATAGATAAGTCAAAATGCTAATTGCATTCTAGTTATGAAGCTTGTTTTGTTCATTTGAAGTTTGGACCCATGTTCCAATGCTAATATTGTGTATGGAAACTTTGGTATTCATAAACTACACCACCTCCAACCTTAATAATCGATGAATAATTCTACGTGATGAGTTGGTGATAATGGGTTTCATGGTCTATTAATTAGTGATAATGGGTTTCATGGTCTATTAATTAGTTTTAATGTGAGAAAAAAATCAAGAGTACATTTGTTGTGTATTTTAATAGTTCGCTTGTTGTTGTGATAAGTGAATAAGAAAACATATCAAACAAGAATGGAAAATATAGCATCTTGTGTCCAAGGAAGGCCAATGCATGTGGTACAAAACGAGACCTCAATTCAGAAAATGTGTATGATATTTGCTATTTGTTGCTTGGTACAAAACGAGACCTCAATTCAGAAAATTTGTATGATATTTGCTATTTGTTGCTTTTTCTTGATAAAAAGAAAGAAATGGTTATTTAAGATATAAATTTTGTTTCTAGGATCTTGAAATTATGAAGAATATGAAATAAATAGTTAAGTTGAAGTGGTTAAGGCTTTGCTAAATTTATTAGGAAGCTCAAAATAGATACATTTGACCTCTCTCGAGTGGAGTGGATTGTAAGAGATTTGGACTCTAGGATGTGGAGGGTAATTGAAAATCATTGCACCTAACTTATGGGCATTATACAAAAAGATTAAATTGATCAAAAATCAATTCAAAGTAGACAATTATATTGGACGAAAATCATTTGATACAAAGTAAAAAAAATTGGTTTCTCTACTCATTTATGAAGGTTTTCCCTGTCATTATGTATTCAAGCAACCATGCTTGTGAATGTTGTGCTCTCATTCTCAACAACTTCATGTAATTATATAATATAATATAAAATAATGTTATTAGTGTCCACAAATGACTAGAGAACGCATTTGAATAAGTTAATGAAAATAAATAAAATATACATTTATATACTCATTGGGTACTCTAATTCCATATATAAATTGAAAGATTATCTCTAAAAATAAAGACGATATATATGGGATATGATTTATTTAAAATTTAAACCTTGTTTAGCTTTTCGTAAGAGATTTGAATAAGTTGATGGAAATAAATAGAATCTACATTTAGATATTCATTAGGTCCCAATCCCATATACGAAATGAAATATTATCTCTAAAAATAGAGCCAACATACATGGGATATTATCTATCTAAAATTTAAAGCTTATTTAACCTTACATAAGAGATGACAATGTGGAGCACTAATGAAGAATCAGTTTACTCTCCTACATGCCAAATGTTGTTCCAAATGGGCAAAACATTGTTTTAGATATTTCTAAAGTGTCGTGTCTAATCTTTTAGACAATACTACCTTTCATGCTAATTTTATTTATCTACTAATATTTAACCTTCACGAAATTCAATCCTCTCTCTCAATATAGCACACTAGCTAGGATAAGATTTCTATCTACATGTGATGATATCCCCAGGTTATCCCAACACTTTTGTTCATAGAAGGAAATAAACTTCATGCATTCACTATATTAGAACTAAAAAATGAGCTAATTAGACCAATTTTAACCATGATGAAATACTAATATAAAATGTAGTGCTATTGTCCATGAATCATATATTGCTTATCTAGGGGCTATCCCTGAGGATTGTTGAATGTTATCCTTTAATGTAGCACAACTCCTCACCCTTGATTTTAATATTATGCAAGAACATATATTAGAGACACCTTTGTCTTATCTCCCATGGTTGCGCTGCAAATCCACATGCAGTGGGAATATTAGGAATTAACTTTCTACAACATTTATCTACAATTTCCATGTACTCACCCATATGTACAAACTTTATATCTTAAGATCAATATTTCTTTCTTAATCATTCTTGGTCGGATAAAAATTTCATTTTTTGTTTACATTGGTTAATATAGAGGTTCAAAATAATGCACTCATTATTTATCATCAATCAATCAATCAAGTTTAGTATTTTGGAATTTAAGTTTAGTTTGAAAGATTTGGTTTTGTTCATTTTTTAGAGAGTATATTTTTGTATGGTAAATAATAAGGAGACAACTTAATATTTTCCTTTTGAAAATAGGCACTTTTACCTAAAATCTCAATACAATGAACATTAATTAGATTTTGTGACATAACTTTGTAGCAAAATTAGACATATAAAACTTTGTAGCAAAATTATCATTTAAATGGAAATTATTCATTAATAATTATGACTTTAAACCATAACCTACCATATGAAAACCATCCCTAACTACTATTCAAAACTTAAAGCCTATCATATGAAAACCATCCCTAGCTATTATTAAAAACTTCAAAGTGGAGGTTATGGTATAAAGTCAAAATATAATGTTAATTCCTCCATCTATAATTATCGCTAGTGATTTCTCTATTTGTTCTTACTATAGAACCACCTTAACAATAGACAAACAAGGTCAAAGAAATCTATAATCTTAAGGATGCATACACAAAGTATAATGATCCAAATACAAGTCATTGTGACTCTTCTCTGTATTTAGTTATTCATTATATTTCTTACTAAAATATAATATAACTATGTTATAAAATCAATTGTTTATTAGATGAGTGGTTACCATTTTCTTCCAAGTTGGATTTCCTTTTCTATAAAATTTTATTCCAAGTCTTCTTACTTGAACATGGACCCAACCTACATAGGCTAGTAGAAACCTAGAAGTTAGGTTGGTTTCACCACTAAGATAAGAGTCCAAATGACCCTTATTCTTTTTTTTCAAATTTTTTTTATTAAAAAATAATAATAATAATATTCCAGTCTTTTTTTTTTTCACTCTCACTTGAACATGGACCCAACCTACGTGGATTAGAAACTTTAAAAAAATATCCAAGTCTTACTTTTGTCCACTCTCACTTGAACATGGAACCAACCTACATGGGTTAGAAACTTAGAAATTAGGTTGGTTTCATGGAAATCATTGTAACATACCACTAAGATAAGAGCCCAAATGACTCCTTGTTCCTTTTTTCCTTCATTATATGAAACGTCATATTTTGAACTTCCAATCATTTTATTGGGACTAATTAGTGTGGTAATATTTGGGTTAATAATTATATTCTTTGGTTTCTTCGTGGGACTAATGTCTGTGGTAATATTTGGATTCGTAATTTTATTGTTTGGTTTCTTCTTGGAACTAATTAGTGTGGTAATATTTGGGTTAGTAATTATATTCTTTGTTAGATTTTCTATATTGTATTTGATATTAATTTATTAATGGAGAAGTCTCAACATAGATTTGATTTTCTTGTGATGAATTAGTTTATGATATTTTATATTTAAATATTTGATGTTTTATTAAGTATTTTATTTCTACATAATATTAATATTTAAAATTTCACGGATGTTAAACCTAGATTTGGCAATCAAGGTTGAAGTAGAAGGGGGGCGATGTTTAATGGGTCATGTATTTGTTAGTGGAAGTGATTATCCAGTGTAAATGGTAATTTATTTTTACAGACCACCTTTTTATTTCATACTCAAAAATTTGATGCTTTGATGCTTCATGATGCAGAAGCATCTTTGGTTCTGGACAATCTGCATCACCCAAAAACATTTCAATTATGTACAAGTTAATTTAGGACAAATAAGGATGGTTACAACTCTAGTCGGCAGCTCGTTTTGTTACTCCTTTTTATAATTGACATTGTTGCAACTCCACGCTATAGGATTGGTGTTGCAACTCGCTGCAACTCCACACTACATGATTGGTGTTGCAACTCCTACACTGCAACTCCACACTACAGGATTAGTGTTGCAACTTGTTGCAATTTCTACACTGTAACTCCATGCTACAGAATTGGTGTTGCAACTCCACGCTACAGGATTGGTGTTGCAACTCACTGCAACTCCACACTATAGGATTTGCGCTGGAATTTTTATGCTACAACTTCACGTGTTGATTCCAAATTCAGTCCATGTAGCTTATGAAGATTAAGTGCCAAGTGGAAGTCATTGATGAAGGAAGAGGAAATGAAACTGATTTGGGAAAAAGGTTGGGCAACGAATAGTCATGACTATTCATCTTTCCAACGGTAGGGGAAACGAATCAACTGATAGAAACAACATAAAAGGAGAAGGAAGAAATATGTAGGGGTTGATATTTGATCTAGAATAAAGGAAGTTTCCTCAAACCGATTTGAAGTGACTGAGACATCCACCAAGAATGAGATCGAGAAGAGACGATATAGTCTGCAGAAGAACAACATAGTAAATCAATTCTATGTTGGTGAGAAAGATGTAATTCTCGATTACATTGTAATGAAGGCATTCTAAAATCAATAATAAAAGCAAGGATTCACAACATGTTTGTCTTCTAGTGGTTGTAATTAAATTCTTCTATTCAATATTAACAATAGTAAATGAATTGTTTGTTGCATGTTTAAATATGAGCTTCGTTGTGCATTCTGATGGCAAAGCAAAGTCCTGTAGGCATTAGAATTGCTTCAAGTCTGTGAGCTGCGTCAAGTGGTATCAGAGCTGGTTTAGGTTCCCGAGTTGTGAGAGTACAGTGTTGGAGGTAAGGCATGTGAATGTTGGTTTGAGTAAGGTTTGTAATACAAATCGTAAGGATGCCACCATGAAGAGCAGGAGCATAACAAAGAGGTGCAAGAGATAGGGAAATCAAATAATTAAGAAGAAGAATAGAAGAGTTGGAGAATAGAAGAAATGGAGAAGCTGAGTTAGATTATGAATCTGAAGAAGAGGTTGAAGTTGAAAAAAATGTTGAGGAAGGAGACCCAACAGCGTGTTTGATATCCTTCTTGAGTAACAGAGGTAGTGTGAGGGTTGAAGTTTTGTGCTATGATGGTAGTTTGAAGGCAAAAACTCTTATAGATTGGATAGGTGAGCTTGAAAGATACTTCGAGTATGAAAATGTTCGAGATCTAAATCGTGTTTATTTTTCCATTAAGAAATTGAAAGGACATGATACACTTTGGTGGGATATGCTGCAAAAAGATAAAATAGATCACAAATTAGAGAAGATTAAAACTTGGAAGAAGATGGTTAATAAGACCAAAGAGAACTTTTTACATGTTGACTACCAGCAGAACTTGTGTAAAAAAGTACAGAATCTCAGGTAGAAGGAGACATCCATGCGTGAATATACAGAAGAATTCTTCAATTTGTCACTCGGGTCAGGGATGAAAGAACCGAAGTATCAGAGAGTGGAAATATATGTAAATGGACTAACGTACCAAATTCAGGATGAGGTGAGTACACATTACTTTCAAAATGTAGACGAAGCATATCAGGTTGCTTTGAAAGTAGAAGAAAATATTGACAAAAGGATATGACAGAAGTTTTGGGGAAAAGGGACTAGAGGCAAAGGCGGAGTAAGTGATGCTAAAGATAATGAGAAAGAGGATGAGGTGACCAGTAGTAAACCTACAAGTGGAGGAAGAAGCGTTGGAAAAGGTAGATTTTTTGGTCGTGGTAAGTATGTAATTACATGTTATAATTGTGGAGTAGAGGGTCACAAAGCATCAGAATGTCCAGAGAGACAGAATGAAGCAAGAAGAAATGAAGCTAGGATGAAAGTCACCCAAGAAGATGAAGCAGAAGCTATTGGTGGGAATGTGGAAGTACTCCAGCAAGAACAAGGTGAAAACCCGATGTTGAGAACAGCATTACTCAATCCTGAGACAAAGAAAGCAGTAGAACCTGAACAAAGAAAGAGAGTGTTCAAGACTAAATGTAAAATTTGTGATAAGTGTTGTAATTTGTTCATAGATGGCGGGAGTACAGAAAATTTGGTATCCATTGAAGTAATGGGGAAATTGAAGTTGAGAGGTATTTCAAACCCCAATCCATGCCAATTTTCATGGTTGCAAAAGGGACAGTAGGTGACTATGACTGAACAATGTTTATTGATTTTCCAGATTGGAAGTTTCAGCAAACAAGTTTTATGCGACATGATAGAGATGCATGCATGTCATGTATTACTGGGGAGATAGTGGATGTTTGACAGAAAGGTATTCCATGATGGCAGGGAGAATTCATATGAATTTGTCAACGATTTCCAGCATTATAAGTTGGTACCAATGTCAGAAAATAATACGGACAGTAACAACAGCAAGGGGATGAACAGCAGTAATAGCGAAGTTATGAACGACAGTAACAACAAGAATATGCATGGCAACAATAATCGAATCATGTTATGTTCTTCTAAGGAGTTCCTAAGAGAGCAGAAACATAATGGTTGTTGTTTGGATATAACACCAAAAAGGATTCAGGAGACGAAGAAAATGAATTTTATATCAGTGGAGATTCAACACTTGTTGAAGGATTTTAAGGAAATTGTAGCAGATGATTTACCAGCAGGATTACCCCCATTGAGAAGCATCTCACGTCAAATTGACCTAATACTAGGGTCGAGTTTTTCAAATAAATCACCTTACCAAATGACTCCAGCAGAGAGTGAAGAGGTAAGTAGACAAGTACAAGGGTTACGTGACAGAGCGTTAATTCGAGAAAGTTTGAGTCCTTGTGTAGTACCAACATTTTTTACACCGAAAAATAATGGTGAGTAGCGGATGTGTATAGATTCATGGGCTATTAATAAAATCACCATTAAGTACATGTTTCCTTTACCGAGAATCATGGATTGTTTGAGTGGTGTTGAGTACTTCACGAAGATTGATTTGAAGATTTGTTATCATCAAATATGGATAAGGGAAGGTGATGAATGGGAAGAACTATAAATATACGACAACAAGAGTGGTTATAAATATACGACAACAAGATTGGTTTACAAAAGGAGCTTGTATACTTGGGTTTTGTGGTTTCTAAAGAAGGTTTGAATATGGATCCTAAGAAGGTAAAAGAAATATTGGATTGGCAGACACCTAAATGCACTTTTGACGTGCGGAGTTTCCATGGATTGGGGAGTTTCTATAGGAAGTTAATTCAAAATTTTAGTCTGATTTGTGCACCTCTTACCGAATGCATGAAGAGAGGCACATTTCAGTGGACAGCAAGCAACAACAAGGTCATTTGAAAATTTGAAAAGAAAGGTGACAGAACAATCGGTATTGGCACTTCCAGATTTCAATAAGGTATTTCAAGTAGACTGTGATGCAAGTGGGACAGCAATTGGAGAAGTTATGAGCCAAGAAGGTAGATCGATAGCCTTTTCAATGAAAATTTGAATGAAACGAGGAAGAAATACTCTGTTTATGATCAAGAATTTTATGTTATCATTCAAGCCCTGAAAAAGTGGAGACATTACTTGATTCCAAAGGAGTTTGTTTTGTTTACTGATCACAAGGTGTTGCAATACATTAACATCCAAGGTAAATTGAATTAGAAACATTATAAATGGGTAGAATTTTTACGAAGTTTTATGTTTTTTCTAAAACACAAGTCAAGGAAGTCAAACAAGGTTGTTGATGCATTGAGTCGGAGGACAGTGTTGCTAAACAATATGTTAGTTGCAGTGGTAATTTTGGAATGTGTGAAAGGTTTGTATGAAGACGATGCAGATTTTACAGAGGCTTGGAAGGCATGCAGAGAACCATGGAGTATGGATCGAACCCCATTCTTAGAGTACCACATTCAAGAAGACTTCTTTTTTAAGAACCAACAGTTATATGTTCCATATATTTCAGTACAGTTGAACTTCGTTAGAGAGTTGTACAATAGTGGTTCAGGAGAACATTGTGGCATGGATAAAACCACATCATTGGTGAAAGAATGGTACTTTTGTCCCAACATCAACAAAGATGTCAGAAAATTTGTTGAGTGTTGTAGAGTTTGTCAATTAGCTAAGGGAAGAAGTCAAAATACAGGACTTTACACTCCATTGTCGGTACCTGAAAGACCATGGGAAAATGTAAGCATGGATTTTGTGTTGCAGATGCCTATGACATAGAGGAAGTATGATTTTATGATGGTGGTAGTAGATCAATTTTCAAAAATGGCACATTTTATAGCATGTAAGAAGACAAGTGATGCTAGTGAAGTGGCTTTCTTTTTTTTCAGAGAAGTGGTATGGTTGCATGGCCTACTGAGGAGTATGAGTTCAGACAAAGACATGAGATTTCTTGGTCACTTTGGATGACACTTTGGAAAAGGTTGGCTTCCAAGTTGATATACAGTTCGACCTATCATACCCAAACATATGGGCAAACCAAGGTGGTGAACCGAAGTTTAAGAAACTTATTGAGAAGTTTGAGTGGTGAAAATCCTAGATATTGGGATTCATTTTTGGCACAAGTTGAATTCGCTTACAATGATTCAGTGAGCAGATCTACAGGGAAGAGCCCATTCCAAATTGTTTATGGCAAGTCACCTGAAGGGGTGGTAGATTTGGTTGATTTACTGGATCTAGGAGATAAAAGGAGTATTGATGTTAGTGATTTTGCGGATATTATATAGGAGTTGCATGAGCAGGTGAAACAGAAATTACAGGAAATAAATGACAAGTATAAATAGAGGACAGACCTGCAGCGAAGACAGAAAATATTTAAAGAAGGTGAGTTATTCATGTCTCACTTGAGAAAGGAACAATTTCCCAAAGGCACTTATAACAAAATTAAGTATAAAAAAATAGGATTGTGCAGAATCTTGAAGAAAATATATGATAATGCTTATTAGTTGGAACTTTTGGACAAGTTTGATATATCTCCAACATTCAATGTTGTTGATCTGTATGAGTTCCATGAAGGAGAAAATGGTGATGATTAAAGTACTTTGGACAGATGGGAACAAATACCAATCAAGCGAGCTGAGGAAGTGAAAGAAATTTTGGCCACAAGGATTGGTAGAAAAAATCGCAACAAGGAATATCTCGAAGATTTAGTCAAATAGAAAAACAGAGGATATGAGGATTCATGTGGGTTTCTAAAGAAGAACTAAGGCACCTACAAAATTATTCATCCTCTGGAACAATGACCACATGAGATGGGAGCTCATGTTTTCTTACCAAGGGTGTCTGATGCAGGAGCATCTTTGCATCTTTGGTTCTGGGAAATATGCATCACCCAAAAACATTTCAGTTATATACAAGTTAATTTAGGATGAATAAGGATGGTTGCAACTCTACTCAACAACTCGTGTTGTTACTCCTTGTTATAATTGACATTGTTACAACTCCTACACTGCAACTCCACACTACAGGATTGGTGTTGCAACTCCATGCTACATGATTGGTGTTGCAACTCGTTGCAATTCCTACGCTGCAAATCCATGCTACAGGATTGGTGTTGCAACTCTTACGCTGCAATTCCACGCTACAGGATTTGCGCTAGAATTTTTATGCTACAACTTAACATGTTCATTCCAAATTCAGTGCATGTAGCTCATGAAGATTAAGTGCCAAGTGGAATTCATTGGTGAAGGAAGAGGAAACGAAACTGAATTGGGAAAATGGCTCGGCAGCAAACAGTGATGACTATTCATCTTTCCAACTGCAAGGGAAATGAATCAACTAACAGAAACAACATAAAAAGAGGAGGAAGAAAGATTATTTTCGAGCTAGAAGAAAGGAAGGTTCCTCAAAGCGATTTGAAGTGACTAAGACAACAACCACGAATGATATCGAGAAGAGATGGTACAGTCTGCAAAAGAACAGCATAGTAAATCAGTTATATGCTAGTGAGAAAGATGTAATTCTCAATTACATTGTAATGAAGGAATTTTGAAATCAATAATAAAAGCAAGGATTCACATTTTATTTGTGTTCTTGTGGTTGTAATTAAATTCTTCTATTTAGTCTTAACAACAGTAAATAAATTGTTTGTTGCATGTTTAAATATGAGTTTCGTTGTGCATTCTGATGGCAAAGCATAGTCCTATATGCGTTAGAATTGCTTCAGGTCTGTGAGTTACGTCACTTCAATAAGTAGTATATTTCTACACAATGCCAACATTTAAAACTATATGGATGCTAGACCAAGATTCGATAATGAAGGTTGAGGTGGAAGGGGGTGATTTTAATGGATCATGGATTTGTCAGTGGAAGCTAATGTCCTAGTGTAAAAGTTATTATATTGTTGCATGCCACCTTTTTTATAATTATAGTACCTTTGTATAAAATCATGCCCTTTATACTAAACCAAAAACCAATACACAGTATAATTTGATTTAAATTTATTTGTTTGCATTTTAGAATTAGTATATTTTGATTATGTAGATTTCCATAGTTAGTTATGATGCTGGAGAATTTTTCTAGAGGTAAATTGTGTATAAGGTTTCGAAACATATATTTTTCTAGCATGCCTATGTTTTCTCTTTATTTAAATGCATTCATTTAAAACATGTTATGCATTTTCTACTTGCTTGAGACATGAAAAATGCCATTTATTTCAAATAAATAAGTTTACCACAAAAAATGCATAAATAGAAATGGTCTATGTATATGTATACAAGCTAAATAATTTACTAAACTTGACTTATAAAATAAGAAAGAAAGAACATGGAATCCATACATATGTTGTATATTTTTAACTAAATATTTGTGGACATGATACACGTGACCTTCAACAAACCTTAAATATAAAAATAGTGTCACCATACTTGTACACACCCCTAAACTAACATCTGTGCTAATGAACCTTGGCATCCACACTATATTAGGTCCAATTCATTAGATCAATTACTTTTTTTCGCGTGGAAGAATGCACAGGAAACTTGTCGATTATTTCTCCACATTTCATGGATGGTAAACGGGGTAAACCATCAGTGTTGATTGCAGGGCGTAGCCCCAAGGGAATCAAGAGAGTTGAACATGTGACCAGCAACAAGCATGGAAAACTCACAACTAGCTCTAGACCAATTAAGCTAACCCTTGAAGCTACATTAGATCAATTACTTATATTAGGCCTACTTGCCAATTCTAGGTTGACTACTATATTTTCTAGGCTTGTTTTTTCATTAACTTGGTTGTACCTACCCTATATGTATACAACTTCTAAATATTTATTATCTTGTTTTCCCTCTCATCATAGCCCAAACATGTTTGGTTAACTAAATAAGATCCAACAAACTAAATGGTAAAAAAATCATGTATATTTAATTATGTTACTTTTGTTCCATAGGTATATATAATATTAGTTAACCTGACCTGTAAAGGAATGAGCTTAAACTAAAAATCCAAAATATGCATACAAAATTAGCCCGTGGGTGAAATTTAGCTAATAAATTTTTCCCTAAATTGCACTGTAATTGTAAAATATCTAAGATTTTATGATAGGGAAAAGCACATAAAACTACATACCAGTTTGTTTGATAATGGGTCAATAGTGGTAAAATGATGGCATATGCATTGACTAAGGCTCTTGCAAGGGGAAAGTTCTAATTTCATAAGAGTGTTATAGGGATGGACTCGGATGAATAATTATATACTCTCAACTAGTGACAATGTTGTAGATTTGCATTCTATGAGTGTACATATTGTACTTTTATAAGGTGAGTCTCTTGGTATAATTCCCATGGGAGATAGTCATGCCATCGGATCAACATCCAATAAAGCCTCAGTTGTGGTCAACCATGGCCTACCTGAGATCAAAGGATAACCTCCCAAGTTGGATTTTGGCTAAAGAACCACAAAATCTATGAGATAATCTTAGGAGTCTACAAAAATCACTACATCTTCTTGGATACCCTCAGGTTTAATAGTGGATCAATCAGTTAATTCGAGGACCATAGGAGTTTGTTGTAAGTTGGACAATCCAAGATTCTCCATGGTCTCCTTGGTCATAATGTTAATAGCATCCCCTAAGTCGATTAGAGTGTTTTAGAGAAGGCCATTATTGATTTGGACATCAACTATAGGGCTCCCTAGATGTAATGTCCCCTTCCAATTGATCATGATGGAGGATGACTTAATAGCCTATACGACTCCCATAGGCTAGAGTCAGCAAGAACAAGGGAGTCAAGGAGGTTATTTGGTGTCACTAGGTTAAAAGAATGACAAATCCTAAAGTGACATTAAATAAAAATAAATAATTATATTTAAATGAAATTGGAGGGAAAATAAAGTGAGGGTTTGATTTGGTCAAAAAGGGGAAAGATCTATAAGGCCCGGAGAAAGGATAAATAGAGGGGTAACCCTTATCTTTGGCATTATGATTTGATATCTCATTTTGGAGTGCTCTTGGAGCCATTGTTTCGTTGGGTAAAGCAAAACCCTTCCACTAGTGTAGTTTAGTTTTGGTGGTGGAATATCCACCCTAGCTACACAAGAGGGCAGTCCACCTAGGATTTCCATTGGAGCTTCAGTTCGGGTTCATGGTCAATTGAAGGTTTTTGTGGGTAGTTCGCGAAGATTTTTCAGAAGAGGCCGATCCAAAATTTGGTAGGTGTCAGAAGGGTTTCGGGGAAATCGTGGTTGAGGGAAGCCCCCTGGGTTGAGTACAGGGTGCCCCGCGAGGCCCCACTAGACATCCAACAATTTTCATGTTGTCTTGGATCGAGTTTGTGAGGGTTACAGGAGGGATTGGAGGGTCGCTTGCAGAGCGGAAATTATTGGAGCAGAGCATTGTAGGGCTTGAAGAGCCTTGAAGCAGTGATTGGCATCATTCTAGGTTTCTTTGTATTGTTTTTGTTAGTATATTTTGCAACGGCTTGGAAGCCATTAGACCTAAATGTTTAGGAGTGTTGTTCAACTGTTATGACAGCCATTAGATATCTTTGTATTTTTGAGATTTTGGGGGCTTCCACAGCATAATAATATGTCATGGTTATCTGCTCTATTTTTTATGTAATGGATGCATGCAATATATTTGACAATATTCTTATATGAGCAAACTATTTGTAAGAATTTAACAACAACCTTAATGCAAAGTATTTGACACATTTACACGAGGAGAAATATCAATTTTTGGATAATAAGCATAATATTTCCACCTAGCCTAGTTGGGGACATTACAGTGGTATCAAAGTTGGTGATCTTGCGAACCTATGATTTCTTGAGGCATTGATGCAAAGGAAAACTAGAGGACGAGGGAAACAACCCACCCCAAGACCAGAGTTAGAAGAGGTAGAAGTAAAGAGATTTATGGGGGATCATCCAGAAGATAGGACCATATAGTTGTTGGAAAGCATAGCTAATGGACATAAACAATTAACGCAAGTTCTGACATAGTTATTTTTCGACAATCAAGCAAACCAAAACGAGGGAGGTACCAATTAGAACCATGCAGAGGACATCCATAGAGGTGGTAGGACTCCTAAAGGGAGTAATACCTATGGGTCATCACAAAGTGTCTTCGAGGAAGGTAGCGGAAAGGTACCCAGACCATTATTTCCACCATTCCTTGAGTAGCATCCAATAGGAGCATTGGAACAACAGGAGGAAGACGAAATCAACTCCTACTTTAGGGAGTATCAGTTGTTGGAAGGAGCCTAGACAGCCATGTCTTACAAAGACTATTGCAACCTCAGGATGAGGAACAAACCCGGGGCGAGCCGAAATCAACGAAATTGTGATCTTCCACACAAATTGGGGAAGATGACTATCCCATCTTTTGGCGAATCTAACAAGTGCATAGCCCAAGCATGGGTATATAAGTTGGGCACTTATTTTCGACTTAACCCGATGACAGAGGTAGAGGCGATCAATGTTTCCACCCTACACTTGGATGGAGAGACTCATGAGTGGTGGTACCATGGGATATTAACATTGAGGCATTTCAACATCACATCATATGAGGATTTCACTTAGAGGCGATGGACAGGTTCGATAGGAAGGACCCTGAGATCCACTTCAGGAAGTTGCACAACTAAGGAAGATAAGTACACCTGAGGCCTATGTCACAGAGTAGACATGGTCACTGATGTTTCTAAGCAGAGACCGGTGATGTTTTTCACGAAGGGCTTGGCTAAACCCTTAAGAGGCTAGGTGAAATATTTCAGGCCAAACACACTACAGGAAGCTATCATGAAGATCCGGGATATGGCAGCCACGGTCCCCAAGAAGACATCGGAAAAAACATTTATCCCATAAAAGGGTTAGGTGTCAAAACCTCCCCATAAGACATGGACATGGAAGGACATCTTAAATGAGGAAACTCAGAGAGAGCTAAGGAGGAAGAAACTTTGCTATAGTTGCAAAGAGTCGTGGGAACCGGATCATCAGTGTATGGGCAAAGGTAAATTCCATTATATTGAGGTGGTTTTCGACGAGGAGGATGGCGATGATTATGAGGGCATTGGACATAACAGTGGCGAGCCATCACACCTCGAGGCTTCAGAGAAGGCACCATTGAAAAATAGCGCCAAGGGAGTAACCATTGTCACTCTTTCAGGAGTTCCCAAATATTACACCTTCAGGGTCAAAGGTATTTTGCAGGAATAGAGGGTTATGGCACTGATTGATGGTGGGGCCACCAACAGTTTCATTGATAATACATTGGTCACAAGGAGACAAATACCTATAAAGGACTTTGAGGGATTCAATGTGGTTGTAGAAGATGGGTACAATATGGCATGTACTTAGAGGATCGGGGGATTGGATGTAACATTGGGAAACTATATGTTGACTAATGATTTTTATGTCGTATATTTAGCAGATACTCGCGCGGTGCTAGGAGTTCATTGGTTATACTCATTGGGATATATCTGCATGAATTATCAGGACATGAGGATGGAGTTCCGGGACAAGGGTGGAAAACGAGTCATCCTAAGAGGTATGTCAACAGATTCTCCCAGATCGTGTCTAACCAACTCCTGGAGGCCCTTTTTAAACACGAGGACGTGGCTTGCGCAGCAAAGTGCTTGATCACCATGGAGAAACCATCACAGGATCACCAACATTACCCTGCGGATATTCAAGCATTGCTTGGAAAGCATGAAAGAGTGTTTGAACCATTGCCAGCAAGGAGACCACCTGACAAAGGATTTGAGCATGTCATTGAGCTAGAAGAGGGATCAAGGCCCATGATCACCACACCCTACATGCATCCAAAGAGGTTCAAGGAAGAAATAACAAAGGCCATAAAGGAATTGTTCGAGATGGGACATATCATGCCTAGTTATAGTCCCTTCACTTCGTCAATTGTACTAGTGAAGAAGAAGGATGGCACTATGAGGATATGCATACACTGCATGGCACTGAACAAGAAGACCATCAAAAACCGATACCCAATACCCAAGATTGATGAGCCGATAGACGAGTTGCATGGGGTTGTGTACTTCCCAAAGGTTAATCTGTGATTAGGATACCACCAGATTCAGTTCAAAGAGGAGGATATCCATAAAACAACATTCAGGGGTCACTATGGGCACTATGAGTTTCTATTCATTCCCTTCGGATTAACTAACGCACCAGCTACCTTTCAATGATGCATGAACCATATCTTCAACAAACAGTTGAAGAAATTTTTATTGGTGCTCTTCGATGATCTTTTGATCTACAACAAGACGTGGGAGGAACATTTGAAGCATGTGGGCAATATTCTCACCATTGTGGAGGAGTAGACGCTTTTTTCCAAGGAGGCAAAGTGCGAGTTTGGGTTGACAAAGATCCTCTATCTAGGGCACATGATCGTTGTTGGAGTAAAGATGCATCAAGATAAGATCCAGACAATCCTAGATTGGCCCACCCCTAGATCACTCATTGATTTGCGAGGATTTTTCGGGATATGCATCTATTACAAGCACTTTGTGAAATGATTTTCACAATTGGTTGCACCATTGACAGACCTCGCCAAGAAGGTGGCATTCTGATGGTTAGAGTATACACAAGTAGCATTCGCCAAAATGAAGAGGATGATGAGCACTTGCCCAGTATTAGCACTCCCAGATTTCAAGTAGCCTTTTGTGGTGCTCAGTGATTTCAAAGGCCTTTTTGTTAAGGTGTGGCCGCATCTAGTGAGGGGATAGAGTGGTATTGATGGAAAAAACAACTTAGATAACTTTGAGAAAAAAAGAGAGCCATATAAGTTCTACTCGATCTATTATAAGGAGATGTTGGCCATCATCCATGCATTAGCCAAGTTAATCGCAGTAGGAGGAGGAAGCTTTGTGGTTAGGGCCATTACACCTTGAATATTTCTTGGAGGCGATTGGGCCACGAATGAGGCTGATGAAAATGGGTGAGTAAAAGTCTTGGGCATATGGTTTTGACATTGAGTATGTAAAGAGGAAGAAAAATATAGTTATTTGGCCTTCTTATCGGGGAGACACGCGACCCCTTCTCCATGGCAGAGATCTCAATGGACTAGAATTCCATTCTCTTGGTAGATTACTCCAAGAATACCTTGCATGTAGTTGTTGGGAGGAAGTTATCGGGGATGATAGGTCACGGGGTAGTGGATGACATCATCTAATACAAAGGCAGGATCTATCTTGTCCACGAATCAAACTTGATCACGGATTATTTTGACTGAAATGAGAAGCGGATATATAATAAAAAATGTACATAAGATATCTTGGATATCGATATCTCTCTTGAAATGTATCGGAGAGATGCAACCATAAGCTTATAGATATCTGATGTACACAATTTTCTATTAATGGCGAAAATGTACAAAGGCGTAAAAATATAGTGAAAGACTTACTAGAATGGTGTCAGCTTATCACTGAGAAGAGATGGATGGATACCGCATCTGTAGAAGGTGTTTACAATGAGGCTCAAAGGCCTTTTATCATAAAGAAAATCAAAACCCTAACCCGGAAGTGAGAATCTAGTAGTTTTGTGGATCCGGATTTTGGAGTAGTTTAGGTATATCAACTTCGAGTTTAACTTTGGCATGTGATCTTCATTTTGGTTGCACGATAGCTCATTGGAAGGTATGGTTGAGGGAGATTCATTTGGGGGCTCAATCGTGCCTTATAATATCATTAATTTCGATCAAAATCCTTCATTTAGGCCCTCAAAATGGCCATGGAAGTTCAAGACCCGAAAAAGCGCTAAAAATAGTAAATTACCCAAAAGGTGGCTGGAAAATTGTTTTGAGCCAATTGGAAAGGGTGGGTGGCCACCATCCATCTGGATCAATCCTCCCCTCCTTAGGAAGCAATGTTACCCATTGTATTGGAGTGCTTCGAGGAGATGGGAAAATGTTTGTTGAATCTACATCTTGATGAACTACTTTCCTTGTTGGAAGTTGTGTTGATTAGCTTGTTGAAGGTTATCACAAACTTGTGCCTGGAAGGGTTGGAAATTTTTAACGAGTCGTACATGAGATACCTATGTCACCCGGAAGGAATAACACTTTGTTTGGAATCTTGGCCGACCTACTTACATTTGGATAGAGGTGCTTGAATTTGAGGTTAAGTGGGGTGTTCTTATGTTCCACCTTTGGAATATTTGAGAAAAACGAATTTTGTAGTATAAGAGATACTACCTTACAACCTTGTTTGGGTGGGACGTTAGTGAAAACCACCTACGGTATCTGTAGAGATGACCCCAATTAACAATGACACCTAGGCAGTCAAGACTCATAGATAGCATAGCGCTTCCACATATATAGGCCCAAAGAAGGAGAACATCACGGACATCCAGTGAGGAAACATCGCATAATACCCTCATCCTTGAATGGTTGGATGTGGTATGACCAATCCCTGACCTTGTTGGTTGAAATACGGATATCTAGATCCTTGGCGAAACCACGATGTTAATAAGGATGTGGGTGTGGGTGTTTTACGACAATCCAAAGCTGTTTGATGACCTCTCTCTGAGATAAGGTTCTTATGACTTGCTAACAACAATAAAATCTGATTAGGGGTCCCCTTCACCCACATCGTAGAATGAAAGGTGTTCCCCATCTTGAGGATCATTGGTTACTTTTAGTTTGAATTATTTGCGGTGTGACAATAGCGATTTAGGAATTATGTGTGGAGTCATCTTATATGATTATTTTTAAGATGGGGGTTCGTCTCCAGGTGTCTTTGATTCGACCCTGATGATTTTTTGAGCGACATTCATCAGTTTTGTACCGGGGGCTTTTGTGGAAATTGCACCATTTTTAGATGTCCTTCTTCATCTTCAGAGTAGCCCTTCTTTTTCCTGTGGTTTGAATTTGGTTTAGGGATACTTGTTTGTTAGTCTTTATCATACTTTTGGTTGCCAGTTCTGAGACCCAACTCACTTTATTTTGGTGCTTAAATTTACGCTTGATTTTAACGGTATCGATAAAAACCGAGTGATTAGTTGTCCAAAAAATCCATTTCGGTTGGATGTATGCGTGGCAGAGCCCCATCGTATTTAGGAACCAAATGTCATTTTGGATTCTTTGATACACCGACTTGATTAGCATGAAAGTTATGGAAGGTATTTTTTGAACTCGGTGCTTGGCCCATCTCTTGTCATGAGTGTGGTCCATCATATATTTGTGGTCCTCATAGTTGCCAACGAGGGGTAATATTGTTCATTTACCCGGCGTCTAAAAAATCCAAATTGGGATCATTTATATATTCCAGAATCCTTTGTTGACTTTTCTCCCATTAAGTTTCCACCAATGTTTGACATGGGAGAGAGGCTTAAAGAGTCAGAAGACAATCTTTTCCTTGTGGAAAAATGGTGAAACGAGGAGAAATAATGAAGGCAATCTTTTCCTTGTCAGAAAAATGGTGAACAGAGAAATAACCTTCTAGCAGATTTAACCATTTGTCTAGGGAATCTGCATCTATCTGACCTTCAAATACGGGAATATCAAAATTAACATGTACCTTGAAAGGAGAGGTGCTTCCAAAGTGGTTGTTTGATGAAGATGTGCATGTTTCTATCGGCAGGTGTTGAAGGATGTAGAAAAAAATCTCCATCATTTCGTCCCTTTGTCGCGTGAGAGCTTGCTGAAGCAGCAAATTGATAGAATTGTCTACTCCATCGTTTTTCTTTTCTTCCGCCATGGAGAGTTTCTTAGGTGTGCAAGAGCCATTGTCTTCAAGAGAGACAATCTTAAGACCCAACGTTCTATACTCAGACCTTATCAGGAACATGCACTGGAAAAAAAACGATCAAGAGCAACCTGCTCTGATACCACTGATCCGGATTATTTTCGGCATGAAATGAGAATGGAGATATAATAAAGAAATGTACAGAGATATCTCGAATATCCAATAATATAATAGAAATGTATCAGAGATGCAACCATAAACACAGAGATATAGTAATACACAATTTTCTATTAATGAGTGAAAATGTACAAAGACTGTAAAATACAGAGTGAAAGACTCGCTAGAATGGTTGCAGCTTATCTCTGAGAAGAGATGTGATGGCTACTCACATCCGTGAGAAGATTATTTTACAATGAGGCTCCAAAGGCCTTTTTATCATAAAGAAAATCCAAAACCCTAACCCCAGAAGATGAAAAGACAACAATTTTGTGGATCCTGTTTTGGGTAGTTTGGTGTATCAACTTCCTGGGGGCGTAACTTTGGCATACGATCTTCGTTTGGGGTGCACGATAGCTTGTTGGAAAGGTATCGTCGAGGAGATTCATTTTGGGGGCTTAATCAAAGACTTTGTCTTTCATTGAGAATCTTGATCCCGAAAAACCTTCATTTAGGCCCTCAAAATGGCCCCGGAAGTTAAAAACTGCTAAAAATAGTAAATTACCAAAATTGTCAGAAAATTGTTTTGAGCCAGTGGGAAAAGGTGGGTGGCCATCGATATCCCCCTGGATCAAAACTCAAGGATAAGATTTTGAGGGAAGCACATGACGCGCCACTAGCAGGGTACCAGAGGTATCTGAAAACCTACAGGAAGGTGAGGGAGAGATTCTCTTGAAAGGGTCTCAAGGAGGATGTACTTCGTCGTGTGAAGGAGTGCCCGACTTTCCAACAGAATAAGTCAGAATTTACACATCCTGCAGGACTACTCCAGCCATTGTCGATTCTGAAGTAGAAGTGGGATAGTATTTCCATGGACTTCATTACAGGGTTTCCAAAGGTGCAAGGTAGGGACTGTATATACGTGATAGTGGACAAATTGACTAAATATGTGCACTTCTTTGCCATTCCTTCAGAGTACAGCACATCTTAGGTAGCAGATCTATTATTCAGGGAGGTATTCAGACTACATGGTCTTCTGAGGAACATAGTCAATGACCGAGATAGCAGGTTTCTTAGGGCGTTTTGAAAGGAGCTATTCAGGTTATCCGGGACAGAATTGACACCTAGTACTAGCTACCACCCCCAGACAAACGGGCAGACCAAGATAGTAACCAAATGGATTGAGGGGTACCTAAGGAACTATGTGTCAGGGCAGCAGCGGGGATGGATAAAGTGGTTGCATCTCGGGGAGCATTGTTACAATACCACTCATCACATGTCCATCGGGATGAGCCCATTCAGAGCATTGTATGGCAATGATGCCCCATCCTTTGTGGATTTGGTGTTTGGAGATAATAGAGCTCCCAAGGCCAAAGATTGGTTACATGAAAGCTAGGACATCTTGAGAGTCCTGAAGGAGAATTTGCAGGCCACTCAGAATCAGCAGAAGATGTATGCAGAGAGGCACAGGGTGGAACGCAGCTTTGAGGTTGGGGACCTAATCTTTCTCAAGTTGCATCCTTACAAACAGTTGTCGTTGAAGAAGAGTGGTGCAGAGAAGTTGAAGCCTCGCTTTTATGGTCCCTACAGAGTGATCATGAGATTTGGCGAGGTAGCATACGAGCTGGAGCTACTAGAGGGTAGCAAGATCCACAACACCTTCCATGTATCGTACCTCAATAAGGCATTGGGACAACAGGTCACCGCTTCGGAAGACCTTCCTCCACTAGATGAGGAAGGGCAGTTGGCTCTAGCTCTCGAGAGGATCGTTGATGTCAGGGAGCGTAGATTGAGAAGCAGATTCGTTTGAGAGTACTTGGTCATATGGAGAGGATTTCTCGTAGAGGATGCTACTTGAGAAGGAAAATAGATCTTACAACACCCTGATCTGGAATTGCTTGAGGACAAGCAATCTTGGGAAAGGAGGATTGTAATGTTCTCTTCCAATCGATCATGACGAAGGATGACTTAATAGCCTATACAACTCTCGTAGAGTATAGTCAGCAAGGATAAGGGATTCGAGGAGGTTATTTGGTGTCACTAGGTTAAAAAAATGACAAATCCTAAAGTGACATTAAATAAAAATAAACAATTATGTTTAAATGAAATTGGAGGGAAAATAAAGTGAGGGTTTGATTTGGTCAAAAAGAGGAAAGATCTAGAAGGCCCTGAGAAAGGATAAATAGAGGGGTAACCCTTCTCTTTAGCATTATGATTTGATCTCTCATTTTGGAGTGCTCTAGGAGCCACTGTTTCGTTGGGGTTTAGCAAAACCTTTCCACTACTGCAGTTTAGTTTCGATGGCACAATATTCACCCTAGCTAGACAAGAGGGGAGTCCACCTAGGATTTCCATTGGAGCTTTAGTTTGAGTTCATAGTCAATTGGAGGTTTGCGCAAAGAGTTCGTGAAGATTTTCCAAAAGAGACTGATCCAAAATTTTGAAGGTGTCAGAAGGGTTCCCGTGAAATCGTGGTTGAGGGCATCCCCGCAAGTTGAGTACAGGGTGTCCCACGAGGCCCCACTAGACGTCCAACAGTTGCTCTGCGAGAACCTCTGCAATCAAGGTTGTAGTAGGCCATCTTGGATCGTGTTTGTGAGGGTTACAGGAGGGATTGGAGGGTCGCTTGCAGCGCGGACATTTAGAGTTTAAGCTATTATTAGGTTTCTTTTCAATTTACTAAATAACCATATCATAGATAAGATCACTAAGAGAAACACAATCACAAGAGACACATCATTTGTCCTGTGAAACCCTCATGGGGGAGAAAACCCAGTAAAAACTTCCTTAATATAGATAGCCAATACAATGCCAAGAGAATAAACCAAACACTACATAAAGTTCTCTCCCAAGTAATGTGCCTCTCTCTCTTCCTTCTTCTCCAACTACAGCTCCAAACTTGTGCTCTGGATGATCGAATGAGTGAGTGAGTAAATGAGGCACTGGCCTCCTTTATTTATACAATCTAGTAGGTGCTGAAAGGAAGTGTCTTTTCACTGGCAGGACCAACTTCTCTTTCGGGTGGTTAAAACCACTTTAATTTATTCTAGGGGTCGACTTCTCATTTTGCATATTACAATTAGAGTTTGACCAATCCGCAAAAGGGGATTTGGTCATTTACAATGCCCGACGTGATCAATCCACAAAAGGGGATTGATCTAATGAATAATACATCAATAATAAATAGAATACTCTTTGCAGTTACAATATTTCAACACAGACATTATTGGAGCAGAGCATTGTAGGGCTTGGAGAGCCTTGGAAAAGTGGACACCATTGATTGGCATCATTCCAGGTTTCTTTGTATTGTTTTTGTTAGTATATTTTCCAGCTGTTTCGCAGCCATTAGACCTGAGTGTTTAAGAGTATGTACAATTGTTATTACAACCATTAGATATCTTTGTATTGTTGGGATTTTGGGGGTTTCCACGCCATAATAAGATGTCATGGTTATCTGCTCTATTTTCTGTGTAATGGATGCATGCAATATATTTGATAATATTCTTATATAAGCAAATTGTTTGAAAGAAGTTAACAATAGCCTTAATGCAAAGTATTTGACGCATTTACACAAGGAGAAATATTATTTTTTGGATAATAAGCATAATATTTCCACCTAGCCTAGTTGGGGACATTACACTAGATCTGCATATTTAGCGGTAAGGAATTTTCCAAGCATCATATCTGCTAGTTGACCAATCACAAGAACGATTTAAGGATCTTTTCTTTTTATGTCAGGTTTCCTTAAACATGATTCTTTAATGGCTTTGGGATATATGGGGACATCCTTGATTGCTTTTCACACACGCATTCCTTAACTCTCCTAAGAAGTCAAACTCGGACTGAGTGAGGAGTTTATCTAAGCTTAACCTCTTCAGATAGGGAGGAAGTTGTGCAGCCCCTACTAACTATGGTTGATCTAAAGTTCCAAGAGAAGTGGTTTTAGGTGTTTCCGCAGAATGATTTATTGCAAAATCTTGAACTTCCTCCTCATCATGTTCTGTAATGATTGGAGGAATTATATCATTTAGGGTTCTCCCTGATCATAAGTGGATATATTAGCATTCTACAAGGGAGATAAAATAGGTAGCAGAACCAACCAACTCAGCAGTGTAAGCGGGTTGAGTTGTTTTATTGTTCGAGTTAGTAGTGGGTTGTGTAGGAAGTTGAGGTCTTGGTGGAGGGTTATTTGCAACCAACTGTAATCGTTGATGCATGTGTTTTTGCAATGGTGAAAACTGTGGTTGTCAAGGGAATGGTGCCACTGACTATTGTTGGTTTCCAAAGGAAGGATTTCACCATCCTTGTTGCCATGGATAGCTTTGAGTTGGTGGAGGTACCCATTGTTGGTAAGGCATGGAGGGATACCATGATTGAGATGGACATTGCATGTGTGGGTTAGTCCAATAAGCATTACAAGACTATGAAGGGTCTTGAACCATACCTGAGGGGCAAGGCTGCCAAGGTCGTTTCTAGGCAACAAGGCAGGTATGCTCGATCTCCACATTTGCTCCTGGATATATTGCTTTTAATCCTAGTAAAGAGGGACAAGTACTAATGATATGACTTGCTCGCAAATCCCACATATCTCAATGTTATTTAATGGACAATCCTTCAAGAGGTTTTTTTTTGCACTTAGAACAAAATATTGACAAGGCCAGCTCTGCTTCTTCTCGCTTCGTGTTGGATTTAGTGTGTTCGGATGTGAAATTAAGGAGCTAAGGATATCAGTCTTAAAATTTTCTAACAAATTGTAAATCCCATCTCAAGTGATGCCTCCTCTGGATGTTTTACTGATCCTAGCTACAATGTCTCTAGGTCCCTCCCCTTGCTTGGAGATTCCTCTTGAGCAATGTTTGCAAAGTTCACAAATCTCACCATAGCTTAGATGGGAAACATCTCAACGACCCCATTAAGTTTAAAAGATCAATGCATTCATCTTTATTTACTCTTAAAAAAATAATTCGCAAGGTTTCTTTATCCAACTTGCTTTGTTTTGACAGTTGCAAATTGCACTAAAATAGTTCTACGGAGTCTTCCAAACTCTCGTCTTCTTTCTAGGTCATCTTGAAGATTTCTTCCTTGCGATCCTTGTCCTTGTAATAGTCCTTATACTTCTTCAAGAATTGTCTAAGAATGTCTTTTTCATGTCTTCCCAAGTTCTAGTACTATTCCCGCCAAGTCCCATAAACCAACACAGTGCTAGATTCTTCAAGGCGACGAGAAACAGTTTGAATTTCTGAGTATCTATAATGTAATCATAGCTTCCACAGAAGACATTGAATTCAAAAAGAAATGTATCCGGATCTTCATTTGCCATACCGTTGAAGATTGGAAGGGTTGAAAGGAATATTTTTATTTGTGCCAAGACTCCAAGATCTTTGATTGGGAATTTGAACATGGCAGTCTCTTCCCTAGTGGATCCCATGTTGAAATGTAACAAGGGATGTCCTCATTCATGTTTTTTATTTTTATTTTTTTGTGTTTTGTCATCGGGAGGACACAAAGTCATATTTTCTAGACATGTTTTATTTGTAAAGTGACTTTTTAAATAAAGTGTTTTTATAAAGTGAATGTACTTTATAACTTAAAGTGATTTTAAGCTGTGGGACCCAAAAAGTATTTAATGAGCATTTATTACTTATTTTGTAATTATTGAGAAGCATTAAATATGAGCCCTCAGATTATACTTATGATAGCCATTAGATTGAGTTGGTTATGTAAGTTAGGGTTTCGTGGGAAAAGAGAAGAGTACATATACATGCTTAGGGATGTGAGAAGAACACACCAGAGAAGACAAGAGGAGTTGAGTTGAGAGATTGCTTGAGAGAGGAAAGTGAGTATCAAGAAGGGCATGATTCCCAAAAGAGCTAGGGTGCAAATCCCAATGAGGCATTTTCTGTTTTGATTTGTTGCAGTTTTATTTGTTGGGACAGGCCATACTATACGGATCCGTACAGGTCGTACAACAGCATTCTTGAAGCACGAAAACAGAGGCAAGCTTGGGCATGGATTTCGAGGCATCCCTTAAAGAATTTTCTGAAGGAGGACGGTCGTACAGAAGGCAAGGTACAGCTACCTGTTGTGGCATGAATTTCGAGGTGCCAACTTTCAGCAAATCCGTACAGTTGTACGGACYATGGCATGGTTTTCAACACAGATTTGTCGGGGACAGTTTTTGTGCTATAAGAGGTATTTCTCTTGGCTGAAAAGTGTTATTGATGTTGTTCTGAACTTTCCTGAAGCAAAATAAAAATCTCTCTCTCTCTCGTTGGGTTTCCCCACATTGGGGTTTTCCCTGGCATTTGCCTAAATTTCTGTGAGTTATGGGTTACTGTCCACTATGTATTTCCACTGCATATTTTGCTTAGAATGTGTATTTCTGCTTATGAAAATTTCTAAATGTGGGTATGCATTTCTGAAATTTATGAAGACAGTTATCTCTAGGTTGCTAAGTGTTTGACGAAATGTGTGAATGAAATATCTCTGATTTTGTCATTAAAAATCTACATGGTATCAGAGCTTGAGCTCTGAGTGACAGTGGGCAATGGGATATTTGGGCAAAAGGGTGTGATCGTTTTCCTTGAATTGTGACAGAGAATATGGTTGCAAGCATTAGATATGAGGATCGGTTTGATGGCATTTCCAACTACTTGCAGTGAAAGGTTAGTTTGTCAGTCGTTCTCAAGGAGAACAAGATCTATAGCTATGTCAACTTTGTTGTAGCAGCTCCCGCAACAGATCATGTTGCTTTGGACTTGCATGAGGTCAAGGAAGCCAAAGCTCAGAGGATTATTCTGGATGGGGTGAAGGATCACCTTATCCCACACTTGGCTAAGAAAAAGACTGCCAAGGAGATGTGAGATGCACTTAAGAACTTGTTCGAGGCAAAGAACGATAACCGGAAGATGGCCTTGAAGGCTAAGTTGCATGATACCAAGATGGGTAAGGAGGAGAGTGTCTCTTCTTATCTTACCCGGGTGGCTCAAGTTAAAGATGAGCTGGCAGTTGTTGGAGAGGTCATTTCGAATTCTGAGTTGGTGAGAATAGCCTTAAATGGTTTCACCAAAGATTGGGAAGTCTTCGTGAAGTGCGTGGTGGGTCGTGAGCATCTACCAAATTGGAGCAGACTGTGGGATGATTTCACTCATGAGGAGATCCGAGAAAGATCTCAGAGCAGTGATCAAAAGACAAACAGAGTTGATGAGAATGTTGCTCTTGTGGCAAAGAGCAAGAAGAAAGGAAGTTCTAGAAGGGACTTGAGTAAAGTCAGATGCTATTGTTGTAACCAGTTGGGGCACCTTGCCTCTCATTGTCCTGAGAGGAAGAAGAAGAAGAAGAAGGAGTCAGAGGGGCCTGAGACAGCTGCTACAGCAGCCATAGAGGACTTTGCTTCAAAGTTCGATAGTGAATTTTCTTTGGTTACCCTAGTTTCCAGTGTCAGCAACAGAGGATTCGGAGGTGATGTCAGATGGATTGTGGATAGCGGAGCCTCTAACCACATGACAGGAATCTGGCGAGTATTCCCAGACTTCACAGAGATTGGTCCTGGCCGACATGTGGTAAATGAAGGTTGTATGGAAAGCGTTGTACATGGAGTTGGGAATGTCAGATTCCAACTCGAGTTTGGGGGACTCTTGGAGATTGATGGAGTTCTCTTTGTTCCAAGGTTGAGTGTTAACTTGCTCTCAGTCTCAGCCTTGGAGGATGTAGGATATTG
>SNQJ01S0007850.1:13869-62592 GCA_010110895.2 Picea sitchensis | reverse complement strand
AACACCAGACCAAATATCTGTTTTGTCGTGAACACTTTGAGTCAGTTTCTAGTAGAACCCAGACATGTTCACCTAGTTGTTGCAAAACATGTGATGAGGTACCTTAAGGGTACATTAGATTATGGTCTCAGTTATGATGGAGATTATAATTTCACACTGAGTGGGTACACTGATTCAGATTGGGCTGGAAGTGTCTCTGACAGGAAGAGCACTTCAGGATGTTATTTCAGTTTGTGATCAACCATGATCTCATGGCAGAGTAAGAAGCAATCAAGCATTGCTCTGAGTACAGCGGAAGCAGAATACATTGTTGCGTGTTCTGTCAGTTGTGAAGCCATATGGTTTCGTAAGTTGTTGACTGGTCTATTCGACCTAGAGATGGAAGCAACCACGATCCTATGTGATAACCAAAGTTGCATAAAGATGACAGAGAATCCTATATTTCATGACAAGCTGAAACACATAGAGATCCGATACCATTACATCCGTGACATGGTGCAGAGAGGAGCCATAAAGCTCCAATATGTTAGCACGGATGAACAGGTTGTCGATGTGTTGACCAAGCCTCTATCTCGTGTAAAGTTTGAGCACTTTCGAGATAAGCTCAGTATAGTCCGAAATGACCTCCCTCGATAGGGGGAGTAATGTTGTGTTGATATGCCAGCCTAGTGTTGTGCTTCCAGCTTAATTGTTGTGTCGAGATGCCAGCCTAGTGTTGTGCTTCTAGCTTAATTGTTGTGTCAAGATGCCAGCCTAGTGTTGTGCTTCCAGCTTAATTGTTGTGTTGAGATGCCAACCAAGTGTTGTGCTTCCAGCTTAATTGATGTGTTGAGATGCCAGCCGAGTGTTGCACTTCCAGCTTAATTGTTGTGTTGAGATGTCAGCCGAGTGTTGTGCTTCCAGCTTAATTGTTGTGTTGAGATTCCAGCTTAATTGGTGTGTTGTGATTCCAGCTTAAATGTTGTGTTGTGATTCCAGCTTAACTGTTGTGTTGTGATTCCAACTTAATTGCTCTGTTGTGATTCCAACTTAATTGCTTTGTTGTGATTCCAGCTTAATTGTTGTGTTGTGATTCCAGCTTAAATGTTGTGATGTGATTCCAGCTTAATTGTTGTGTTGTGATCCCAGCTTAATTGTTGTGATGATGTGCCAGCTTAATTGATGTGATGCCAGCCTCGTGCCGATGACATGCCAGCCTCGGGTTGTGATGATGTGCCAGCGTCGTGCTGTGATGATGTGTTGCCAGCTTCGTGCTGTGATGCCAGCCTCGTGCTGAAGACTCTCAGCCTAGTCCTGATGTTGATGATGCTCCAGCCTTCGTGTTGTGATGTTGTTGTTGTTGTTGATGATGCTCCAGCCTTTGTGTTGTGATATTGTTGCTTTTGATGTTGTATCAGCCTTGTGCTGTTATTGATGATGATGATGTATTATTGTATAATAATCCATGTTGATGCAGTTGATGATGATGATGCCACTTCAGCTTCTTGTTGAAGTTGATGATGATGATGCCACTTCAGCTTCTTGCTAAAGATGATGATGATGATGCCACTTCAGCTCCTTGCTGAAGATGATTATGATGATGATGATGTCATTTCATCTTTCATGCCAAAGATGATGATGTTACTTTCGCCTCACGCTGAAGATGATGATGATATTACCTTAGCCTCTTGTTGATGAGGATGATGATGCCATTCCAGCTCTCTGTTGTGAATGATGATATTGATGATGAGAAAAACTTCCGATGATTTATAGGTATGCCAGTCAGTGTTCCAAGATGTTGTTGATGATGTTGCCCTCTCTCTCACCTGATGCTATTGTAGAATACCCTCCTTGTTAAGGGGGAGTGTTGAAATAGTGTAACTGCAAAGAGTATTCTAATTATTATTGATGTATTATTCATTAGATCAATCCCCTTTTGCGGATTGATCATGTCAGGTATTGTAATTGACCAAATCTCCTTTTGCGGATTAGTCAAACCCTAATTGTAATGGGCTAAATGAAAAGTCAGCCCCAGAATATATTAAAGTGGTTATAACCACCCAAAATATATTAAAGTGGATATAACCACCCAAATTGAGAAGTCCGCCCTGCCAGTGAAAAGACACCTCACTCCAGCGCCTGCCAGATTGTATAAATAAGAGAGGCTAGCGCCTCATTTGGACACACACTCACTTGTTCATCAGAGTGCAAGTTTGGAGCTGCAGTTGGAGAAGAAGAAGAGAGAGAGAGAGGCGCACTTCTTGGAGAGGACTTTCTGTATTTGTTTGAGTTATCTCTTGGCATTGTATTGGCTATCTATATTAAGGAAGTTTTTGCTAGGGTTTTTCCCCCACGAGGGTTTCCCAGGATAAATGTTGTGTCTCTTGTGATTGTGTATTTCTCAGTGATCCTACCTATGCTATGGTTATCTAGTGAATTGAAAACAAACCTAATAATAGCTTAAAATTCCCCACTTTGCCATTAGACCACAGGTTCATGTCCCAGTGTTTGTGTTTTACAATATAGAAAAGCTCATAGCAGAGATGACCTGGTCTTCTGGTTTATGATCCATCTAGGACATCAAAGCAATCAAAGCCACATGGGCATTCATGCCATGTTGGCAGCAGAGTCACAAAAACCGTTGGGAAAAAAACAATTTTGGGGAAGTTTCTTTGTTTTGCTTTGTTAGTTTAGCTTTTCTCACTTGGGTTCCCTGAGTTTGATGAAAGGAGGAGAAGGGATAGAGAGAGAAGAAACACAGAGTAGAGAATGAAGGTCACAGTCACAACATGATGCAGACCAGAACAGAGCGTGTAAATCTTGCTGCAAACACTAGAGTGCAAGATGATTGTACTCATCTGCAACAAAAATCTGTATAGTATTTTCCCATTGAATGAAGCAACACTCTTCTCAAAATGGTTTTATGTAATAAATCTTGCTGGTAATATCTTGCTTCCTGTGTTTTCTTGTTTCCCTGGAATGCTATGTGTAAACCGACTGATATGTCCCTGTTCTGAGCATCTTCATAGCTCTCTGCTAGTAGCTTTGGTTTCTTTGTTGTAATTGTCATTGAAAGGTGTCCAAAGACTCTTCTGATTTACTATGTTTTTTTATTTCTCTGGCATGAACTGTGTATATATAAATGGATCTGACCTGTTGGCATTCCCTTAATACTAATTAGCAGTTTGATCCCCTGTTACAGTCTTTGTGTTTGGCAAGTGAAAAAGGGCAGGTCATTGGGTATCAGAGCACTATACAATCCTGGCAGTGGATGGTTAAAACCAGACAATAGTATCACTTGGATGGAGAGAAGCCCCAAGAAGAGTGAAGACGAAGCATTCAACAATTTGATGGGCAAATGCATACAGAAAAACTGAATAATAGGTTCAGGCAGCTTGAGGCCTATTTCAGTTATCAGGGATATTCTGATGTGCAAAAGATTACCTTTCCATGCTCGAAAATGTCGTAGCATGCCCTCCTGTGGTGGGAAAGCTATTGCCGGAGTCTGCAACAGAAAAAGTAAGCAACTGTTATGGATTAGAACGAGTTCAAGGTTTTGCTGAGAAGGAAATTCTACCCAGCCAGGTATGAAATGGAGCAACAAATCTAGTGGCAGTGTCTTAGACAACGTCAAGGGCAACTTGTCCAAGATCACACTGATGAGTTCCAAAAGCGAGCTATCCTACTGAGTATTTTGGAAGATTAACCCAGCCTGGTTATCAAATACATTGGAAGCATTCACTGTTACATTCAACAAGAACTGGCATTGCTCAAGGTTCACAGCCTTGATTAGCCTTGTACAAAGATGAAATGCATTGAATCCAAAAGCAAACAAGACACTGGGATTGGAGGGAGCTCTAGAAAACCAGCAATAGAAATGAAGGAACAAAAACAGACCATGAAAGGTAAGAAGGCTGCTAATACTGTACAAGCTTACAAAGTAAGGATGAAGAACAGAATGATGAATGTAAGGCAAAGAAAAGTGGCCATTGCAAAAGGCACAGACATACCGAGGACCAATGTTGGGAGTTACATCCAGAACTGATTCCTAATAATCGGGCTGGAAAAAAATTTCCTATGATGAAATGTGCTCCAATGGATGAATAAGAAATCAGAGGAACAGGAAGGTGGATGAAAACTGGCTCTTGTGGATCAGCCTCGCCCTGAGCAAAATGAAGAAAGCAAAAAAGTCTTCTTTGTGAAGGACAGGTTAAGAAGTCGCTTGGTTACAGCAATATTTGATCTCAGTAGCCAGAAAAATATGGTATATGAAGCTTTTGGGCAGCAATTGGGTTTACCAAGGAAGCACAATCAAAACCTTACCCATTAGGTTGGCTGCATAAAGACATGGAGCTCAAGGTCACCAGAAAATATAAGTTTAAGTTCGCCATCTCTGCCCAATCCATTAATGAAATCATTTGTGATGTAGTTCCACTTGATGTATGTGAGATAGTGATGGGGAGTCCTTACTTATGTGACTGAGATGTTATTTTCTATAGAAGACCCTTTTTTAGGGAAGACCAGATAAGTGTAGGCTGCTCAAGCCTCAAAGAGGGTAAGCCCTATCTCATTAAATCTTACTAGGGAAAAGAAAATATATCCTTGGTTTCAGCCATCCATATTCAATGACTCCATTATGCCAGCAAAAGGCTCATTGTGATAATGTTAAGCCCTGTTATCACAAAATCTGTCACTTGTGCAAAGCCTTCACAAGTGGCAAACAAGTGTAACAAACTAGGAATGCCTACCACTGTCACCTTAGTAAACACTCCCCTCGTTTTAGTGAAGGATGGGTCCAACACAAGGGAGGCTTCCCTGGTGACCTCAAGGGATCCTATAGCAAGATTAGCCAAGCCTACAGCCCCCTATCTTGTCACCTCAAAGGATAGGCTAGAGTTAGAGCAAGGGTGAGAATAAGACAAGATAATTCGTGTGTGACGTGTGTGCAAGGTGTCTCGAGTCTTTACCAACAATTACCAAGTCTAAATGATGCAAATAATCCCCGGAACACTAGCTATCAAGTAGAAAATGGATACTGTAGTAAAATATGCAGTAAATGGTAATGTACATCAGCAATATGTATTTTATAACAGCAGCAAGAAATCAGCCTTCAAAATTAGTAGTTAAAATCTTAAAGTGTGGCCCTTATTGAGTAGAACAAGATCCAATAGCTAGACAATGAGTCTAAGTAACTTTGACCACAATATTAAGTATGTTATCAGCACTTTTACCAAGCCCTAATGGCTGTAACTAATTTTTATAACAGCAGCAAACAAATGAGTTAATTTGCAAGTCGTTGGGATAGGTTGAGAACAAGAAAGTGGTTAAGCATCCACCCAACAAGTTAGTTTTGAGAGAGATTGAGTGTATTAGTGTTTGTAAACACGTAAGCAAGGAAACTAGTGTCATTTTCCTTTCTTTGGGCAAATGGAGTCAAAGCAAACTCTTAGAAGATTGCTAAAGGTAAGAGAGGGGTGTGAAGATCCAAACTTGAAGTTATACAATCATAAAACCAAGCCAAACCTTCTATGAAACCAACCCTAGGGGTGATACCATCATAAACCCTAGGTGTTGTTTCTCTCTCTAGTGTCTAGCAACAAGGCCTTTACTTGAACTAGGTCAAGCCCTAGAGATTATAACATCATAAACCCTAGGTCTTGAGCTAGCCAAAGACATACCCTAGGGGGATAAACAATCTTAACTCCTAGACTAGGTCTAAAATGCTTCAATAAATTAAGGTGAATGAAAATAGGGAGGGGATAAACAATCTTAATCCCTCCTAGGGTTTCTAGCCTCTTTATATGAGGCAACCCTAGTGCTAAAACCCCTCAAAGCCCCTCAAAATACAACAAGTCCCTGATACAAGTAATATAGGTCTAGGCCGACCCCTCAAGTAGCCTCAAACAATAGAATACCATGCTAATACACCAAAATATGCCCTCCAAGGTCACACGTGTGGATGACGTCATGCTCCAAGAAGGTGTAGGAGACCTCCAAAGGCCACATCTCATCGTCAATTGGTGCAAGCAAGGTGAAGTGTCATGTCTCCTCATCAAATGTCATGTCAAGTTCCGCAAGTTACCAACCAAGGATGCCCTAATGATGGGGTTGGCCCCAACATCATTATGACCATCACATGTGTGACGTCATCCTTAAAATAGCCAACGTCCAAGGTGTAAAGCTCATCACGTCTCCAAGGGGTGCCCAATCATCATCAAGTGCAACATCCTCAAACGAAGTGCTATCATGTTGTGGGTACAATGTCCAAAAGTGTGGGCTTCATACCCATCTGTCAACCAATATGACCATATCTACAAAATGAAGGCTCATATGTCCATGGGCCAGGGTCCAGGAGATGTGAGAGGATATGTCTAGAAGTGCCAAGCCATCATGTCACCTAGCACTCTGCATCACACGTGCTATGTCATGTATAAGAGCACAACGTCCTAGGTGAATGTATGGGACGTCCTCCAAAGGACCATGTCAGGTGCATCCAAATCAATCAAAGCCATAGAATCAAGTAAGACCAACAATCACAAGGTTCAAGAGTCCTTAGAAACATACAAAGTAGTTCATCATTTAATACAGAAGCCAACTTAAGCAATTCACATTAGGTATCCCCTTCAAACATCATATTAGCTCAGGACTTTTTGCAATTTGGCAAGTTTAGGTATCGCAGGACCATCGAAAGATCTATTAGGTCTGTAAGTACCCAAGTAAAGGAATATTTCCCAAAAAACCCATCTAAGTGTAAGTATGGTGAATGAAAACATGTTGGGTTGACTTCATGGTGATGGTGTCATTAACATGCAAGGCATCATATTTGATCCATCTTCATGAGTGTCTTTGTAGAGGGAGTGCTTGCTACTTGAGATACCCTTTCCTCGGCACTTTTTGCATTCAAAACCCCTTCTCTTGCCTTTTGATATTCTTTTATTGCACTGCAAGTCCCATTTTCAAGTTTCAAGCACTTATTCTTTCTTTCATCATTTTTCACAAGGATAAAGTCCTTCTCATGATTGTGCATTCAATTCATTAGGACTAGGAGCGATTACCATTAGAGGGGGTAGAGCTCAAGTTGACCTTAGGCCTTTGAGTTGGTCATTTATTGTCCCGATATTCTTCCTTCTTTTATAGCATTCTTTCCTTTTTATCATTTTTTCCTAGCAACTACATCAACCTCGACATTCTGGCCATTCTTCTCACAGAAGAATGAACCATGGGCCTTTTTGGTGTACATGTAACAGCCATACCAAAGTTTAGTACATTGCGGAAGGCTCCAAGATAGAAAATGTGAAGTATGGGGGAACGGTACATTACCCTTATCAAATCCTCCGTGTTGTACCCTTGTTCCCCAAGAGTGACAACACGGGACTAGGACACTAATGATGGCCACCAAGGTGAAACAAGGCAAAAAGAATAACTTCTTGAGCTTCTGATCCATTATCCAACTTCAACCCATGATCCTCACTCACATGCCAAATGCATTAAATATGACACTTTATATGAAACAAGAACTAATGTACCGCATAATGTGCCTGACCACCCTCTTCCAATGAACCATGCTGATCGGGTGTGATGAGTTGTGCTGATGAGAAGTGAGGCATCTGAAGGGCTGATGGGCTGTTGTCTGAGGATACTGATCATCATTATCGTCAGGATCATTGTCTTCAGTGCAGGCCATGAGACATGATCTCCTCTAGTTACCCCTAGGTGAGAGGGGGTAACAAGGCCCAAGGAAGAAAAAAGGAATGCAAAATAAGAAAATCAGAATTTTGATAGGTAAGCAAAGGAAGCAGCTAGAGGACCTTCTGTAGCAGTATAAGGAGGTGGTTCTTGAGCCAAAAGGGGTGCTGATTGAAAGGCTGGTTAAGCATGAAATTCAGTTCTTGCCACAGGCAACCCTGCCCAACTTAGAGCCAAGTGTATCGCTTTGCTTGAAGTTGTCGCCTGTTTCATCTTTTGGAGTAATAGTGTGCTTGGCTCCCTTTGCACATGAAGAATGTAAGACAATGTTCGCTACTGATGCGGACTGTGCAGTGTAGACCCATATTGGCAGCATTGCAACAAGCAGAAGCAGGTGAGAGAATGCAGATGGAGCGAATGATTTTCAGTTTAAAGATGGATTGTTGTACTATTCTGATAAGCTATGCCTCCCAAGAAAAGAGGCTAGAGTTGAGGTTAGAGTTCGCTTGCTGCCAGAGGCCCATACTTCAAAAGTTGCTGGCTACTTTGGTGTATAAGGAAAACGCTAGCAAACCCACAATGGTATGTATATTGGCCAAGAATGCAGGCAGAGGCAGCCCAGTTTGTCCAGGGTTGTGTACTATGCAGAACTACAAATTCAGCAAATGCAAACTTGGGGCTGCACATTCCTCTTCTACTGCCTTCAGGGCCTTGGGAAAGTATACCTATGGACAATCTTGGTGGACTGTCCAAAACCAAAACTTGGGATGAAGGTCTACCATACCTGCAGCATTGTTACAACAGGGTCATTCATGGCTCAACCAGCAAATCGCTTTTTGAGACCTGCTTGGGATTCCTGCCCTAAACTCCACTTAATATGGTGTTACAAAGAACGAAAGAAGCAGAAGGTAGCAGGTCCAGTAATGAATAGCTTAGTGCTGTTAAATTCATAGAATAGGCTCAAGAACTTTATTCTTAAGTGTAGGCAACAGGTTCAAGCACGGTATACCCGGAGTACCTAAGAAGCGCAGATCTATTCGTGAGGGTAAGTTGATGGAAACCACCAACCTCCCAGGGGCAAGACCCGGTCCATCTAGGAAATCAAGGCAATCAGAGCCACATGTGCATTCAAGCCAGGTTGCAGCAGAGTCACCAAAAACAGTTGGTAAAAAGACAGTTTTGGGGATGTTTCTTTGTTTTGTTTTGTTAGGTTATCTTTTTTCATTGGGATTCACTGAGTTCCCTGAAAGCTGAAAGAGGACAAGGGATACAGAAAGAAGAAACGCAGAGTAGAGAATGAAGGTCGCGGACACAACAGGACAAAGATGCATGTAAACTCTGCACAGTATTCTCCCGTTGAATAAAGAAACACTCATCCTTCTGAAATTTGTTTTTAACTTTTTTGTGTAATGAATATTGCAGGTAATAACTTGCTTATTCTGTTCTATTATTTCCATGGCATGTTCTGTGTAAAGTTTAAACCAACCGATATGCCCCTGTTTCTGGCCATCTTCAAAGCTCTCTGTTAGTAGCTTAAGTTTCTTTGCTGTAATTTTCATTAGCAGGAGTTAAATACTCTTCCGATTTTGTATGTTGATTTCTCTGGCACGATCTGTCTATATAAACGGATCTGCCCTGTTTTCTGGGCATTTTAGCAGTTTGGTCGTTGGCAGGTGCCAAGAGGACATCATTTAGTGGGGGTTGGTGAAAGTTTCAAAAAACCAAATCTTTCTTATTTTTAAGGAGACAGCTGAGGATATGTACAATTTCATAGACTAAACAGTCAAATATAAGCAGGTAAATCGTTGTATCTGGAGATTCTTGTCCCATAAATAAGGATTTCATTCATTAATTTGGCTTGTTCCGGGTTTCATTCATTAATTTGGTGTCGGCTAAACCCTAACTCTTGATTTTAAAATTAGATAATTATTATCATTATTAAAATAGATATGACAAACTTAGAGAAGTATTTCATAAAATTACAAAAAAGTGGTTAAGTGTTTTAACCTCATGTAGAGTTCTAAGGTTTGATCCCAGATTTAACATGGAGCTTGGTCTAATGGTTATGGTTTAATGCTTTAGGTTTAATAGTTGAGTGCTTTGAGCCTCATGCACTTTAGGTTTAATGGTTGAGTACTTTAAGCCTCGTGCAGAAGTTCTAGGATCGATCCTAAATTTGGCGGGTTGTTTTTGTTACATGCCTCACTCACTATGTCCTATCTATTAAGTGCCTCACTTAATATGTCCCTATCAGATAAGGCATCATAATAAACCCAATTTACATTGGATACAATTCACAAAATGCCGAAGGATTCCCCCAATATTTTCTTTAAAAATATATATTACAAGGTTCAATCTGATCTCTTATTCTTTTTGTTAATAAATTCACAATCTTGACAAATTCAATTTCCTAATAAAACCATTAAAAACAGAACAACCCCTAAAATATCCCTCAGCCAGGTTTTGGCAGAAAGGTTACGAGCTCCATCCGTAGGGATCACCGTTTATCATAGAACCGTAAACCATGGAGCTCGGTCATGGGGCAACTTAAATCAGAAAACATACCCAAAAAATGGAGGGTTTTACAGATCTACAGATCTAGAAATTCACAATATATAGTTACCTTCCTTCATGGCCTGGGGGTCGTAGTTCTTCTCCCGGACTTCATGCAGTGTGGCGGAGAGCTTCCAGTAGAGAGGCCGGCCAACATAAAATGCTAGGACGCAGATCAATACGACCAAGGCCAGGCGTAAACCCACTCTACTAGCTTGGCTTGCCATTAAAAATTAAAATTCTTTTAACCCTGTAAATCTTTCACACTCTCAGTGCACTGTAAATCTTTCACACTCTCAGTGCATCTGAATACCACACTCACCCACCTCCTGTCACCATTTTTCAATCCTTTTTACTACATTTATATTAATGTCCTGGACTTCTAATTTTAATTTTTATTATTTTATTTATTCAAATTGACTGTCACCATTTTTCAACCCTCATTATTAAGATTTTTATTATTGTAAAAGACTTTTAATTTTAAATATTATTATTTTATTGGATAAAATTATTTATCGATTTCCATGTAGAAGTTTCAAACTGAAATGTCCGAACTTCGGGGCATTGCCAAATGGAAGTTGTCCAAAGTCAACGTGGCAAGATGCCACGAGTCAGATATATTTTTACAACTCATTCCTTCTTTGTACACGTGGTTGCAGCCCATAAAAGAAAATTAATTAAGTCGGCCCACTCTCTCTCTCAAAAAGCTTCTAAAGCTACTACTTAGATTGAAATTGACACGTCACATATACCAGTGATATCTAATGATAGGTGGGGATTTTTAGTTTGAGGGAGGGCATGAGTTTGAGCCTGTATCACTAGGGTTGTGGGTTTATCACTCCCATATTATTCACATATTTTTTGAAATTTATTTTATAATAATGAAAAAATAAAAAAAATTATATTAATGAAATAACCACAAGTAAGTTGTGGGATAATTTGTATTGGCTTAGTCTAAATATTTTAGGTTTTTAATTATTTGAATTCATCAAAATAATTGTTGGTGAAATCACAACTTTACATTGCTTAAGTTGTTTTTTGAATGCATAAATAAATTCGTGAAATCACAAATTTACATTGCAATTGCTTAATTACTTTTTTGAATGCATAAATTGATAAGTGAAATCACAACTTTGCATTACTTAAATTGTTTTTTAAAATGCATAAATCCATTGGGCATCCTCAAAAACTCCAAAGCACATAGAATATGTAATCTCAACCACCAAAATCTGCAATTTTCTAAATTTCTAACTAGATTTTAAATAAAACTGGTCAAAAAAAAAAACCCAAAAAATAATAAAAACATAAAACAATTAGACTACTTTATCTTTTCGTTTTTTATATTTTAAATATTAATTTATTTTTATCTTATAAACAATAATTTCTTAAAAAATATTATTAAATTAACAATAACTTCTTAAAAAATATTATTAACAATAACTTCTTAAAAAAAATATTATCAAATTAACAATAACTTCTTAAAATATATATTATTAAATAATTTTATAAGCGAAAATAAATTAAAATAAATTTTATAAATAAAAACAAATTTAATTGATTTAACTATTTTTCATTAAGAAAAAAATATTATCAAATTAACAATAACTTCTTAAAAATATATTATTAAATGATTTTTATAAGTGAAAATAAATTTAATTGATTCAATTATTTTTCATTAAGAAAAGATGGTGATAGGACCAATTTTCCAAGATCCAATTTTCCAAGTTTCAAAAGGTTTCATGAAAAACATAAAAAATAAAAAAATAAAATAAAAATAAAAAACTAACAAAAGTGTTGTGATATAAATGTGGCTTTTTGTTTTTTCCCAAGCCATTAATGTCGTGCGAGTGAATTCATTGTTATTTTGGAGATAGAGTATATCTGCAATTCAAACCTCAATTGAATTCCTCGAACTCTTAATCCAAAAACCTTGAGTGTTTGGAAGTATTTGAAATTCCAAAAACATTGCTAACATAAAGCCAAGTGGTCATGTAGAGGGTGCTAGGAATCAAAGGGTCGTTTGAGCTTTAGAATTGATTTGTTTTTTCCATCTTTTCAGGTAAGTAATATTTACTTTGCTATGTAACATTGAATGTTGTGGTGGGTGGTGAATTGGTTGTTGGATCTTAAATCAATTCAAATCCAATGATTGATACACCAAAACATTCAATGTTGCTTAGCAGGTTGTATATTGGTCGACGGTTGTCATCATTTCATATCCTTTTTTTTACTTCATGACATGTTGCAAGTCCGTGAAACTTGTTAAATCTCACTAATTAGGTGGTGGTTATTCAACAATTGATGGGGGGGGGGAATCCACCAACTCAATCAATCAAGAAGGAAGATGACTCGATGATTCACTTCTCCAGTGAGCCACTAGTGCCCCTGATCAAGAAGGAATATGGACTTGAGAATTCGCTACTCTAATGACCAATTAGTTCAGCCAAACAAGAAGGATGATAGACCATTGTTCCTTCAATAGTCAATCAACATTAGTTAACCATTGTAAGGTCACTAATGATTCATGGGAGTTAGTAGAGTCTTGGAATTCCCTAGTGTTACAGGAGAATCCCCCTACGGACAAATGGATTTCCTCTTGGATACTAAACCCCTATAACCAAGACAGAAAGGTGCTAATGTGGACACTAACATTCCTTTTCATGAAGCTAACCTATTCAAGGAAGAAGAAGAAAGAAAGGTAAATACCTTTATCGACGTTTGTCCTTGCTTGATCCACGCTGATCTTGATCTCCAAGTTCTTCAGAAGGTCCTACAATACAATGAGCAGCAACAACGAAACATACTTCCTACTCTACCATGATTAGCTTCATAATAGATCTATCAAACGAAACAAGTTCATGAAACATACACAAACTTAAAAGAAACAGGCCAAGCACATATTTATATTAATGAAAACAAAGCAAAATGCTTACAACCATAGATGTAGATGCAACAGCTTCACCGAGCTCTCTTTGTCCAGACCCTTGCTCAAAAGTTCCACGATCAGAATGACTGTAACTTTCACTGATAATTCTCCTTTATGAGATCATAAGTTTGATGCCTCTAAACTCTATATGCTTTTACCATGAGAAGGCCTCCTTATATAAGCTTGGAGAGACCCAACCACCTTAGAGATTCTTGGGATAGGTTGAGGATATTTCTCCTTCAGTTGTGGATCCTCCCTAAGATCTAGCCTTGACCTCAAATTCGAATCCAACTGATTTCCAAGATGAAGGGGATTTTTCCCTGATTTTCCTCAACAACCCAAAATTTGCTCAAACAGGCCAGCGCTCCCCCAAAAGGGTGCACAGAGCGTTGCAACGCTCCCCCAAAGGAGGGTACAGAGCGTTGGCACTCTCTGACAGTGGGCAGGGGAGCGCTGCCCAAAATTCCTTCAAAAAAAGCCCAACACTCCCCCAGAATGGTGTCATGAGTGTTGCAATGCTCCCCCAAAGAGGGGTAGGGAGCGTTGACACTCCCTGACAATGGGTAGGGGAGCGTTGCCCTTCAAAAATCATTTTTAAGTGGTCTTTTCCATGGAAAAATCTTTGTACTCCTCATCAGATGATTTCTCCTTCTTAAACCAGTCTTTGAAGGTGTCTTAAGTGTCCTTATGATATCGCTAGAGACACGACATAGGCAAGATGGCAATATGATGTTTGTGACACTTGCGACCAAAAATGTGACACTTGTGACACTAGTAATGACAACAATGGGTCATCATTGAAGTGAGTAATTTTGATGTGTAACAGATTTCCCCCCAAAGTGCGAAGTCACAAGATGGAAACTGATGACTGAAGTACTTTGTAGAATTTTTCGAGCAAGGGTATGGACTCAGAGAACCTGGAAGAAGCTGCACACAACCATCAAACAAATATTATGACATGTTTCAAACCCAAGGCAGGCATACCTATGCTTGAGTGATAAAGACTTTCAAGGTATGGCCGCCATAAAATACACTACGGATCCATAATTATATTGACAAAAAGGTATAGCCACTGAAGATACAATGTGGATCTATACTCCTATGACCTGAACTGATCGTAGCCATGAAAAATACACAATGGATCTACAAGACGACAAGACATAGCCACGAACCAATACAAAGTGGATCTATGTGACAGTATACGTGTCAATATTCAAGAGAAACTCCATCACAACTTGGGCAAAGTATATATCAGAGTGATCACTCAACCTAGGGTCTTCTTACCAATCTCGATGCAGTACAAGTCTAACCATATGGATAGATGTCATGATGTCGAACATGGTAGAAATCACTTGATTATCGGTCAATGAGGTAAATCGTTAACAAGTGTGAGGGATTCCAACGAATGTGAATGGATGAGCTGAAGTCGAACATCTGTGAGTTTGAAAAGAGCTTAAAGACAACTCCAATGTTGTCCTTTTTCGTATAACCTTTACAAGTCCGAAAAAGTGATAAAAGGTTGCTCAGTTACATTCTCATGTTTTTACGAGCGTGAGAAAGAACAAAGACTAAGCTCGGTACTCTGCCCCCAGCTTGAAAGCTAGTGGCTTAACTCCAGAATGATCATCAAAGGCTGGAGACATGCCCCCCAAGCTTCAATTCATTCACCGACTTTGAGGTTGTCACCAATTTATGTACTAGATGGAGAAAAAGGATACAGGTGGATCAAATGAAGGTTCAAATACGAGACCTAATGAAATACTCAACTCGACATCTACGAGATCTGGTGAAAGACTCGACCTGATAGGAGAGGTGATTGTTTCATTTTTTAACGAGCTTGCTACAGAGAGGAAAACTATGCTCAAGACCTATGTTTCATTTTTTAACGAGCTTTCCACAGAGAAGCAAAACTATGCTCGTGGACTCTTCTTGATCATGGCTTCCAAGAGGATAACGCTCTGGAAGGACACCATGTCAAGGGACAAAACTCGGTCATGGCTTCCAAGAGATCTTCACTGGATGGAAGAAGAATGCTCTGAAAGGAACACATGTTGAGGGTCTCGTCAGGGGTAAGGAGATTAGGCTCCAATAGCCCTACCGAAGAGATCACAATGTCAACTACCGGATCTAAGTCATCTTCATCGGCAGCTGAAGGCATGGGAGATAACGCCACATAATTGACCTGTGGCAGGGGTGATACCGACTGCATATAAGACCCATTTAGGGAGGTCATTGTGTTGATGGTCAAGTCAGGGCTAACAAACCAAAGTTGATCAATAGTCACCATTCGTCCATCGTGCGGGAAGGATATCACACGAAAAAAAGTGGACACAATAGCTTTCATGGCATAGATATAATCTCTCCCAAGGAGTAAATCGAAATCCAAGGGGTCCTGGACTACCATAACGTCAATAAAGACAATTATCCCTCCCAAAGTTATAGGAAACTGAGGAAGGATCCCTAAAGGGTGACTGGTTCTTCTGTTAAAAGAGAACAGAGTCTGGATAACCGACACAAGTTGAGGATAACCCAAAGCTTGCCAAGCAAGAGAGGACAAAATACTAACAGACGAACCTTCGTCTATTAACGTCTGAGGAACGTCCCAACCACAAACCTGTACTGTAATCTTGAAGGGAATGTGAGAGGGAAGATGAGGTCCAATTAGCACACCCCAATAAAAAAGGATGGCCTCATTACTTGGAGGGGGTTTCACAGGAGAAGGAGGAATGCCCCCCAGCACGATAGATTTTGTATCAACGAAAAAAACGTGGGTAGAATTGGGTTTACTCTCTAGCGGGAGAGTAGGATTGATTGATAACGACATCAAATCGACCACTTGGGTTTCATTCTCCAAGGGGAGAATGGGATCGACAGGTGGAAACAGATCGACTGCTTGGGTTGCACTCTCTAACGGGAGAGCGGGACCGACCGAAGATGGGATCGGATCAACCACTTTGTCAACTGGTTCAACTAAGGATGTGACCAGATTGACGACATGATCAACCAGACTGACCGATGAAGGGACCGGAGAAACCACTTTGGCACTCGTCAGAGGAGGAGTGGAATTGACCACGTCGGCACTCTTCAGATGAAGGGTGGGATTGACCAATGACAGGACTGGATCAGTCATTTGGGTTTCACTTTTCAGATGAAAAGTGGGGTTGATCGATGACGAAACTGGATCAACTACTTTGGCTAGTGTTTCAACCGAGGATGAAACTATATCGACCACCTGATCAACCGGATTGACCGGGGATGGAACCGGATTGACCATTCCATCAACTAACGATGGGTTGGGGGAAATCTTACAATAACCAGTTGAAAGTTGAAGCTTTTCCAAAAGAGAAGAAGCCTCGTCCATATGAGGACAAAGGTGAGAATAATGATCACCTCCGCATAACATACAAGGAAACTTGACAATTGTATTCTTCTTACCAACCTTAACGTCACTAGTTGATGGGGCATCACCACCATGTCCAGCAGGGGTCGATGACGTGGAGGACCACATTTCTAAGACCTTGGGAAGACCAAGGCAATCCCTCAAAAAGTGGTCACCCTTACAAAGACTGCAAGGGAATTTGGGTTTCAGATTCTTTGTTTTAATCTTGTCGACCTTACCAATGCTCCTAGTACGATTAATATTAGTTGGTTGCTTGGATCCAACATCTAATATTGTTGGAGGCTTGGTCCCTTTCTGGTTCTTCTTCTTCTCTTTTTGTTTCTTCTTCTTCTTATCAACCTGGCTACTTGTTTTAGATCTTTCACTAGGCAAAGAAGGAGAAAGGGAAGGAGACTCAATGGGTGAAGAAGGCGAAAAGTCAACATGAGGTTGATGTGTGGGTGGTGTGCTTACATCTGAAGCACTTGCCTTCGAGATCACCGGAGTGGAAAACAACCATACCAGTAACCCAATTGTGAGACCTGGAAGGCTCAAAGTAGCGATGTAAGGAGGACCAACGTTTTTGTAAGAAGGAAAAACAAAGGTTTCCCCTGGCAAAGGGGTTCCTTCATTGGTCATTCTGGGAACTGACGACATAAAAAATAAATTTCCAACCTAGATTCTACTAGGGAGAACAAACAACAAATGCTAAAAATCTAGTAAGCAAGCAAGCAAACAAAACCTTCTCACAATGAGCACACTAGTTGGGGATGAAATCCAATGTCGTGAGAACAAAGTAAGAAGGGGCTGAGATAGAGTGGGTGGAAAAGATACGTTGATGACCTACTTAATAGACTTACGCCTTGGTGCAAGCTCCCACACATAATTGTGGGTATACACTCCAAGGAGCCCGAGTGAGTTTGGCCAACGTTGATTCCTGGTACCGTGAAGACTTGCCCCTCCACAGTCACCTTGTGTAAACACCCTAAAGAGATAGGCCACTAAGGTTACCAACTACAACGATGATGCATGGGGAAACAATCGACAGTCTGATCCGCTCGCAAGGGCAGGGTATCTAGCTCGAAATCAAATTGAAAGGCTTCCACTCATCATTGTGGGTATACCTTCAAGCGACCCCCATAATACGCGCAATCTCTACACCAAGACCAACAAATCAGGGTGAGTAACTCTGTTAGTCTCAATGTGACCTCAGGTTTCTCCAATGGAGTCGTCAATTTCTGTTACAGGAGAATCCCCCTGAGGACAAGTGGATTTCCTCTTGGATATTAGACCCCTATAACCAAGACATAAAGGTGCTAATGTGGACACTGACATTCCTTTTCATGAAGCTAACCTATTCAAGTAAGAAGAAGAAAGAAAGGTAAATACCTTTACCGATGTTTGTCCTTACTCGATCCAAGCTGATCTTGATCTCCAAGTTCTTCAGAAGGTCATGCAATACAATGAGCAGCAACAACGAAACATACTTCCTACTCTACCATGATTAGCTTCATAATAGATCTATCAAAAGAAACAAGTTCATGAAACATACACAAACTTAAAGGAAACAGGTCAAGCACATATTTATATTAATGAAAACAAAGCAAAGTGCTTACAACCATAGATGTAGATGCAGCAGTTTCACTGAGCTCTCTTTGTATAGACCCTTGCTCAAAATTTCCACGATCAAAATGACTGTAACTTTCACTGATAAATCTCCCTTATGAGATCATAAGCTTAATGCCTCTAAACTCCATATGCTTTTACCACGAGAAGGCCTCCTTATATAAGCTTGGAGAGACCCAACCACCTTAGAGATTCTTGGGATAGGTTGAGGATCTTTCTCCTTTAGTTGTGGATCCTCCCTAAGATCCATCCTTGATCTCAGATTCGAATCCAACTGATTTCCAAGATGAAGGGGATTTTTCCCTGATTTTCCTCAATAACCCAAAATTTGCTCAAACAGGCCAGCGCTCCCCCAAAAGGGTGCACAGAGCGTTGCAACACTCCCCCAAAGGAGGGTACAGAGCATTGGCACTCCCTAACAATGGGCAGGCGAGCGTTGCCCAAAATTCCTTCAAAAAAATCCCAACGCTCCCCCAGAATGGTGTACTGAGTGTTGCAACACTCTCCCAAAGAGGGGTAGGGAGTGTTGGCACTCCCTAACAGTGGGTAGGGGAGCGTTTCCCTTCAAAAATTATTTTTAAGTGGTCTTTTCCATGGAAAATGCCTTGTACTCCTCATCAGATGATTTCTCCTTCTTAAACCAATCTTTGGAGGTGTCTTAAGTGTCCTTATGATGTCGTTAGAGACACGACATAGGTAAGATGGCAATATGATGTTTGTGATACTTACGACCAAAAATGCAACACTTGCGACACTAGTAATGACGACAATGGGTCATCATTGAAGTGAGTAATTTTGATGTGTAACACCTAGTACCCATTTTGAGGAATCCAAGCACTGCCCAGGATATATATGTTCATATGCAACACAAATTTGGTTAAACTCTTCTTAGTTGAACTAAGAGTTGTGAGTTGTAGAGTATTGGCCATGATACAAGTTGAACTAAGGGTTGTGTGTTGTAGAATATTGGACATGATACAAGTTGAACTAAGAGTTGTGAGTTGTAGAGTATTGGTCATGATACAAGTTGAACTAAGAGTTGTGAGTTGTAGAGTATTGGACTAATTAAGTGGTTGGGTAAGGAGGAACTAAGTATTGTCCATGATACACAAGCAGAAATCAATGAAGCAGGGACCAATTAAGTGGTTGGGTAAGGTGGAGTTGAGTTGTTTTTATGAAGAAAGCAGGGAGCTTGTTTAACAAGCTAATTATGATTGTTAAGCATAAATGCACGCCTTTTAGTGTACTCAATATAAATGGAGCCACATGACTAGTTAAGGAAGGTTAGTAAGTGGTTGAGGTTGTTAATGGATGAGTGACATATTGGTCTTTGGAGAAGCAAGGGGGCAATTGAATAACCTGACAACAAGACACCACTTATTTTCCCCTTTAGAATGGGAGTTGTAGGTCGTAGGTTACGTCTGCATGAAGTTACGAGAGTCTCGAGGGGATTGGTCGAAGAAGAGACAAAAGGTAGAAAGACATTGAGGGACAAAGACATTTGACAAAAGATAGAAGGATGAGATAGCACGCATGCGCGGACCAACAAAGAGCATGCACTGAGAACATAGGAGTTTGTGAGTGTAACTTGAGGAAGAAAAGAAAGTAAGAGGCTTCCTTGAAGAAAATAGGAAACTTCTCCAATTTGAGATTGATCACACTGAAGCAAAGAAGACTGAAATCCATATCAAAGAAATAATGGGTTGCAACTTGGTGCTTACTAGACTGAAACCGACACTAGTAAGGGGAGGTCCCTGAGGGACTGTTTAGCAGAGAAGTGACTCCCTTGTGTAGAGGAAATCTAGTTGAGAAACCACCTGATTAACCTATAGAGATCATCAACTTGGTGGGAAGGGGGCAACTTATGTTGTTGTCAGACGAGGAAGGAGAGTAACCTTCTTGGATCATCTGAGTTGGAAACCAGCAGAATCATTCCCCTTGTGGTATAATGGCTTGGCACAAGGGTGTCGTACTGTAGGAAGGTATCATGGGTAGGCAATGGTTTGGCACAAGGGCGTCGCATCTAGGAAGGTACTCTACAAATATAGCCTAAAGCCATTGAAGGTGTCTTCTCTCAGTCAGTTGGTGTTGGCATTTCTTTGATCAGATGAGTGTAAAACTTGGTTTGTTTAATTGTGTTTGAATGTTGTATATATGTGAATGTCTACATTAAATGGAAAAGTGGTCGTTTATAAGTAATGAATTGAACCCATGAATGAATTAAATGTATATGTTATGGTTTCATTTCATCATACGAAGCATGGAAAGAAAGTAAAACCACTATGATAGTTGTGTCCTAAGAACATATAACTTTAGGAGAAAAGTTCATTTTCTGGGAATCATGGGACAAAAACATCAAGATCCTGTGGAGCTAGTGCCCCATAGCCTGGAAGGTCCCTTGTAGGAGGAGTAGAGGACCTTGAGCCCCGAGAAGATCTTGATGTTTAGGTGGAAAGCTTACAAGATATGCAATAAATTCCTTTCGACCAAGTTATTGGGCCTTAGACAGTTTGGGAATAGGCTTTGAACCCATAAGAAATCTTGTAAGGTCTTAATCTCAAAAATGGCTAAGTCCCTGAGTTGGCATGTTTTCCCTGAAGAAAACTTGTGTCCATTCAAAGTGACTTGTAGTCATGATTTGGCTTGTTGGGCGTATTCTTTGCAATTCATTGGTTGGATGATGCCACTTTCAGAGTGGTTACATGAGATTTTGTTTGAATTGTTGGATTGTAGGGGTGAATCTATGGACAGAGAAATATAATCCCTTTCACCATAAAATGCAAGTGTTATACCAATGTAGCATTATCATCCAATAGCTATGAGTAAATAAACAATGAACAAACAGATCAATCACACACATACACAAGCATAATGTTGTTTTTACTGGAAACCCAAAGCGGATAAAACCACATAATGTTTTTTCATATGTCTTTTTAGAATTACATTCATTGAAGCACCAATCCTCCTTTTGTTTTCATAATTGAATCCCTTTGTTTTCCAGCTGCAACTGGAAGGAGGCTCCAACCCCCTAGTTTCTCAGGCTACAACCTGAGGGAAGCTCCAACTCCCCAATTCTCTGGCTACAACCAGAAGGAGGCTACAACCCCCTATGTTCTCCGGCTACAACCACATGTCCTTGCCCCGTCCAACTGCCCTGATGTAGAAGTATAATGATGGAACCATTGTCACACTATCACTATGAGATATATCATTGTACAAATGTGCCAACCTATATCACTGACCTGCAAACAACCTGTACTACTTCCCTACAATCAACCTATACTTGAACTAAACATGTATCAACCAAAATACAACAAATACATGACCTATAGTTATGTAGCACGCGTATGTACACACCCTATCTGTTATGCAACTCGCATATGTACACGACCAAACTGTTATGCAGCCTGCGTATGCCTTCTGAAAACTAGGGTTTTCTTTCTTCTGAAAACTTCTGACCCTCTGTAACTTCTTTCACATAGATATGTAACCTTTCACTGTATCCAGACTGTATCTGTACCCTGTGCATGCATCCTCATACATAACCTTTGACCAAAAGCTCTATATCTCTCTCTAGCCATGTGCCATAAGTGTGTGTAATCATGAAAAGGTATAATATCCCTCACATGATCTAGACTTCAAACCCTTTCTGATATTCAACCTCTTAATACATCAACCAATACAAGCTCTCAACCATGTACCACAAAACCCTTAGCCATATGCCAAGAAATACAAGATGTGCCTCAACAAGAAGTATCAATGATAAATATACCAGCATTGTATTTATGTAGATCTGACTTATACAGAAGATCCCATGCAGCCACTAGTCTCTCTAGGGAGAATCCTCAAATCTCGATAACCATTTATCATGCATACATCAAAATCCAACTATTCATATAAATAAGACATACCTTTTGAACTAATGGATAGATGTGATGTATCTGAGCATTGTAGACCTTCCTGGGAGCTTGATCTCAGAATCTAGAACCTCTCCATCTTCATCTTCTCAAGTTCCATGGCTTTACTCACATGTACGCACCCTAATACACTGTTAGCCTGTGTATGTACGCACCCTAATACATTGTCAGCCCGCGTATGTACGCACCCTAATACACTGTCAGCCCGCGTACGCCTCAAAAATTAGGGTTTTTTTAGTATTCGTTGTAATTATGAAACTTTCGTCGTCAACCCTTCATACTAACTCATACTTTCACAACTTCAGATGTATCAATGAGTACTTGCAATAAGCCTTACACAAAAAAAGATATTCAATATGTTCAAGTGTGATTAAATGAGAGAGTGTTGCCTCTTATTTATACTTTCATGTAGCATCCCACTTTCCTTATTTTAGGGAGTCTCCATTAACTTTATTATTTAAATAATTTCTTTTGCAAACACTTTGACTTTTTGGGGCTTCTAGATGATTCATGAGGGTTCTCCGACTTCACATGGCCATAACTCTCTAACCGTGAGGAGTTATGTGGCGTTCCACATACCAGCAAAAATGGCATGACCAATACTATCCATCTAGAATAGCTTTACCTACAAATATATCAAAACGCATACCATTGTCCATCAAACAAACTTGGGTCCATTACCCAAACCTTTGTGTTATCAGAATTCGCTACCGAACTTTCTTCAAGGGTTGACATCAATGACAACCAACCCAATTAATCAACATGAATCTCATAGAGGAAAGCCCTAAGTCGATTCAGACCATCGATCTATTAGACAATGACCAGGCAGAAGAACGAGAGCATTGGATTCCAATGTTAGTACGTTGGAGTAGGGTCGTAAGAGGTGATGAGAAGTGGATCACAGTAGATGTCCAATGACAGAGGTCCGAAGACCGTAGATCTTTGAGACTGTGTGTGCAAGATCTTAGTCGTTGGATCTAGCTAGAGACACACTGAGGAGGAGGAACCCAAAACCCTAACGGGCTAACATTTTAGCTCGAACACCACAAAGACCGTTGGATTAGACAAATAGTAATTGTTTGATCCATTACAGATGCATATGGTCAGAGTGAGAAATTCAGAGTGGATTGTAAACTCGAAGCAGAGGCTATCTAAAGAGGAAGGGTTTTGAAAACAAAGGAGAATCATTGATCGGTAAGAGGGAAATATTTAATCTCAGTCGTAGGTTTTTGTAGGTCCCATCTGTTGGTAAGAAGAACAGATACTCAGGCGAAGGGTAATCATCGTGTAGGTAGATATTTTGATGCGATCTTAATCATTGAAACTTTGGGCCTGAGGACCACTAGATCCTAGGAAATGGCCCATTAGGATAGTGTCATCGGAGAGGAAATCAAACTGGACGGTTGGGGTGCTCTGATAGACTAGGTCCAAATAGGTCCAAATTGTCACTTGGAGGGCGAAAGACAAACCCGAATTTTCAATTATGGACGCATAGGTACTTGGGGACTTCAATAAACTAAGTGGAGAGATTTTTCTGAGAGTTAGTAACAAGGATTATATATTTAATTGTGATAGGAGAAGTCATTGCTTAAATGACCGATGAGTCAAATAGCATGCCTAGATAGAGAAAACAAGGAAATTCAACATCCCACTAGCCTAAGTTCGGATTAGGGGTTGGGTGTGTTACAGAGTGGTATTAGAGCAAAGTTCAAATTCTAGGCTTGAATGGGTCACCGAGGCCATTTAAAACCCGTTTAAGAAAATTTCAAATGTTTTTTTAACATGCACAATAGTGAAATTGCTATTAATATTTGTTGTTTCAACACGTAGGACGTACTGCAAAGTAGCAAAGGTGATGATTGGTACAACACAATGTGGATGACACCTGACACCTTAGAGACAAAGAGTTTGATGGTCAGAGGGATAGAGAAACTCGTCTAGAGTTTATGGTTACTATTAGAATTTTGAAGGCAAACAATGAGAGGCTCATCATAGCTCAGGTCGAGCAGGTTGAGTTGAATGCAGTGTTATTACAGACCTTGTTGGAGATTCAAAAACATCTACAACAAGGCCCTAGTAATGCATAGTTACAACAATCAAAGAGATTGAAAACCCCTTCATATGCTCAGAAGCATGAATTAGATCACAATGATGTAGGAAGGAGTTATTCTAGAAAGAGGCATTAGGATGCCAAGAGGGATAGATCTGGTGGAAGTGTTTCCATGGAGTCATCCTGCGGGAAGACTACTTCGGTAGAGTTGTCTAGTAGTGACATAGAGTCAAGTTTCCCAAAGAAGAAGAAGAGGAAGAATTCTCAGAGTTCTTTGACTGGAGAATTCAAGAAGACAAAGTCGCCTACCTTCAATGGGGAAATTAAGAAGGGAGAAGAGACCAAAGCATGGTTGTTTGGTTTGAAGAAGTACTTTCAGGTACACAATTACTCTGAAAATACCAAGGTAAGGATTGCCATATTTAACCTTAATGGAGGAGCTTCCATTTGGTGGGAGGACCTCAAGTAAATCAAGGGATTGAAGGAAAGAAAAATGACATGGAAACAATTTGATAAATACTTCCAAAAGGCTAAACTATCTAACAAGTATTATGATGACAAAGTCAAGGAATTCCATGAGCATAAGTTGGGTCAACTTACTATGGATGCATATGCCAAAAGGTTTATGGAGTTGTTGAGGTGTGTTCCTTACCTCAAGGATGAGAAAGCGAGAGTGCAACATTTTCTCAATGGATTTCTATAGTCCTATCGGGATTGAATTGATTTTGATAAACCAAAGACATTGGAGGACACTATTTGGAAGGTTAAGTGTTGCTATGTGTTGTGATAGGCACTACAACCCTCCATTTTTCATTTGATCTTGCCTTACCTCCCTAGAAAATGGAGCCCCTTATCTTTTGAGCCTAAGAGAAATATTCATAAGTCTCCCTCTCCACATGAAGATACTTATAAAACTCAAGTTTTTAACTTGAAAAAATCATCAAGACTTGGTGTTGAAATCCAAATTTGAGATCGAAAAAGTTTCTTCTAACTTCTTTGAATAGTTCGAAGGAGTTTCTTCCAACTTCTCCGAACAGTTCAGAGGATTTTCTTCCAACTTCTTCGAATAGTTCAGAGGAGTTAAATTTATTTTTCCCCAATATGCAATGTTATCGCACAAATTAGAGGAAAATCATCTGATGTGTTCGGAGGAGTTAACTCTAACTCCTCCAAACACATCGGAGGAGTTCCTCTGGTAGCTTCTTATATGATTAAAGAACTTCGTCTTCGACCACACTGGCCCCACCTACCACATTTAATGCCAAAAAAGGTCATTTGGCTATATAAATAGAATAAGGTTAGGTTAGTATTATCAGATCACAAGCAAGTGAGCAAAGAACCCCAAGGCAAAATGCACCAAGCTACCTCGTTCAAAGTTGCCTCCCACCTATCTATATATTCCACGTGGCATCAAAATCTAGGTAAGTATATCCTTCCTTCTTTGTTGTAGGGTTAAGGTTAAAACTTTGATTTGTTTCTTTCTTTCTCCATTGCCCTAGGTTGATAGTCTCCTCCCCTCCCCTCACCACTTTACTTTTGGCCACTCCCTTCGCTAGTATATGCCAATTTTACGCATCATGGAGCTTGTTCTTTTCCATAAATTGAACGTCCAGTCGACCCCTTTTATTTCACCAGGACAAACTTTCTTTCCACCCTCACAATTGATCTTTGCAAGCCTTGACATTTTCTCTGAACATATAGACCACGATCGGGAGGGTTCTAGGGTTTCCTTTATACTTTTAAAATCGTCCTTGGTTTTTCCCTAAATCACCACACCATACTTGCGGAAATCCCTAAATGTAAAATCAAAAACTTTCTAACTAACTCTTTGAACACATCGAAGAAGTTATAAATAACTTCTCTGATGCATTCAAAATAGTTAAAGATATCTCTTCTATGTAGTTCAGAGCATTTGACAACAATTCTTCCGATTATATCAGAGTACTTGCTTTCAACTCCTTCGATATGATTAGAGGAGTTTCTTTTAAGTGTTTTGACCTTTTCGACACTTGTGAACATTTCCTTTCGATGATATATCAGAGAAGTTGGGATCAACTCTTCCAACCTCATCAGAAGAGTTCTTACTAACTCCTCCAATGCGACTGGAGGAGTTGTCCTTAACTCTTTCGATAGCTACTCTTTCAACCTTTTTTTCACTATATCAGAGAATTTAATAATAACCTCTGCGATATGTATCAGAGAAGTTATTTCCTAGGCCTCTGATTTCGATTTTCAAAGCCTAACATCTATCCTTTCGCCTCAAGTTTCGTACCAAGGTATTTAAGCATTGTCTACTTTCAACTACACTTAAACTGGAACATCACATCTTGTTATTATGTCCTAAACTTATATTTTTGGCAAGCACAAACATGTCACCAAGGAAGAATACGGTGGGAAAAGAATCTGGAGTTGAGGTCTCTGGTAGCTCCCACCAAGCAGAAGAGGTAGAGATTTTTGAGGCTACATATGATGATACATCTGGACTTCTACAAAATAATGGAGAGACTCTGAAATGGGGAGAAGTGTACTACATGTTTAAGAAGTCGAATTTCTCTATAGAAGCATAAGAGCTAGATGAAATCCGAGCGTATAGGAATATCAGAAAATCAGGAATCTTCAGGGTGGCAACACACCCAACGGTCTTCCCATGTGTAGACTCCATTTCATGGATTTTAAAGAACATTGATATAAATAGTCGATATGTTTGCAATGCACAAAAGGAACCTATTGCTTCATTTCGACCAAAATTCCTAGCTAAATTCTATCACATTGAAGAAGGTAATAAAAGACTGGATGACAAGCTCCTCAGTGAATTTGAATACACCCGAAATACTTGTTTCCCAAATGGTATAGGGCGGACAAGAAATTTAAATATAGAGAAAGAGTTGGTACCCTGCAACTAACTTAAGAAGGCCCTATCAGTATTTGGTGGCCATGCTATGCAGGCTATACAGGTAGCGAGACACAACTCATTTCTCCCTGTCATTCATGCCCTTGATGTATTTATGCATCGATGTAGGTGTTTCAATCAATTGGACAAATATATTATCTAAAAATATTATTGTTTCCATCTCCACAGTAACACAAGCACAACCGGTAATGTTTCCTAGTTTCCATATGTCCTCGTACCTCCTGGACATAATGTGCATAGCCCACAAGTATCCAAACATGGGGTGGAGTTGGTTTCTAGTCGCTGCCTCAATCCACATCTATTGCAAATTGCTCTGGGAGCACAAGTACTGTACATAATACCAAAGCATTTGTAATCACTTCCTTGCTCCTTTATATGAATTTATCTTTTGTGCCGCCCCCCCCATTGTGTGATAGACAAAACTATAGTAGTCATAAGAAGGATCGGTGATTAGTATATAATGGAGCATGACACTTATATAAGTATATATGGTGCGATGAAGCCACCTCACCTACTTCCACGATTTGTACCTAACAAGCTCGTCCTTTAGGAAGGACAATACCCGACTATTATTTATGGGGTTGGAGGAATGTTATACAGGTTTAAGAAAGTGATATGTCCCTTGGTACCTTTATACATTGGCAACTATTTCTTTGAGAATACCAAACAAGCCCAAGTGGAGGTAGACATCTTACTCTCGCATTACTTTGGGGAAGAGAGATTTAGAAGACATGATCCTAGAAATGTTGTAAGGGAACACTCCAATAGTGCAGGCTCCCTTATGAATATATTACTGAAATCTGGGAAGAAGAGGAAGTGCATCAAAATGCCAGAACATACATCGAAGTCATTTCCAACATGCATGGCCAACCAAAGGGAAGGATCATTGACGAAGAAGCAGCAAGAGAGGCAACCAGAAAAGAAGAAGAACAATATGAGGCTGGGATATCTTCTCCCATCTCTATCTTGACTCATCCAAGGTCCACTGAGGAGGAAGAAACACAAGTAGATAAAATAAGGAGAGATAAAGAAAATGTGTTAAAAAAGAAGAACAACACTAAAAATAAATAGGAATTGGAGGCCAATAAAAGAAAATTCCAAATCCAAAGTTGAAGTTGAAATGAAAGTTGCGACAGAAAGAGAAAAGGAGCTAGCAGAAGCAGCAAGAGTAGCAATAGAACTAGCAGAAAAAATGGTGAAGGAAACAACTGACAAAGCTATTGAGGAAGAGAGGCAAAAGAAAAATGCAAAAAGCAGAGGGGATGGCACACACCCCATGGACATGATATCCCAAAAACATCTACCGCATGCACAAAGGAAGATACAATAGGAAGTGGCTTGGGCCTTGGACTTTGGGACCCATTCCAACCAACTGAAGTGCTATATCTTAGAAGCTTCACATATGACAATAAAACTAATAGGATTGTGTGATAACGAGTTAAGGAAATTTCAGTGGTGGAAGGGGATCCTATATCAGTAGTCACTCAAGTACTAGTCACAAGAGATGTTAGAAAGGATCCTGTAGCAATAGCTAGAGCTGGTTCTGCATTCATGGATAAAAAGATAGATAACATATAGAGATTATGCAAACAAAATGAAGAGAAGGAGTTAAGGATCAGGGAACTCGATGAGAAGCTTCAATAGATAAAGGTTGATGAAAGAAGCCTCCAAAGCTTCAAAGTCAATGCCAAGAAGGTTAGAAATGACTTAGAAGGTGCCATTATTGACATGTATGCTCATCTACACCTTTTTCAAGATGTAACTGCAGTAGTCATCGACCAAAACAACTAGATACAAATGAAGCTGACACATTACAACACTATCCGAGAAGGTATAAGTGACATTGATAGATGGATAAAGGAAAATCTTGACGTGCCTCCTTAATTATATAGGCCATCAAAATATGAGAGGAGGATCGATTTGTGCATAAGTGTGCATAAAAAAAAAATTCCATTTCAAAATGGAAATAAACCAACAGAGCAAGCAACAGAAAGAGCAGAGGATACCAAGAAAGGACCTTTGCAATGTTAGGGATGTGGAGAGCCACACCTATTGATGGATTTCCCCCATAAACAACATGATAATAGAAGGGTATATAATGTGTAGGAGGCAGCTACAATCAATGATCTATCTAGAAGCATGCCGAGAATTTATGCAGTTGTAGAGAATCGACAAGAAGACCACCAAGCCTCTGTGGTGGAATTGGAAGGTATTATTTCCAATCAACCTATTTCTATTTTAATTGACTTAGGTTCTAACCATAATTATATTTCACCTTGAGTTATTGAGGCATGTTCATTATAGAGAAAGAAACATGAAAAAGCATGGTTAGTTCAGTTAACCACTGGAACAATGCAGAAAGTGATTGAGTTGATTGAAGCATGTCCAATTGAAACAAATAGACTACAGACTCACATAACCTTGAACATCCTATCCCTAGGTTCTTATGATGTACTGTTGGGAATGGATTGGATAGCTTCCCACAAGGCAAGGTCAAATTGTTATGAGAAGATTTTGGAATACGAAGATAAGGAGGGAAATGCAAGGATTTTTCAAGGCATTAAGAAGATTGTTTCAATAAGGAAAATATCGACATTGCAACTCAAGAAGTTCAGCAAAAAATGGTGTCCCTTGTATGCTATACAAGTGCTTAACTCAACAGAGAGAAAATAGATGAAGGTTGAAGATCACCTTGTGTTATGGGAATTGAAGGATGTGTTTCTAGAACAAGTGTTTGGACTACCTCCGAAAAGAGATCTTGTATTTTCAATAGATCTTGTGCTTGGAGAAGTGCCAGCTTCAAAAGTACCCTACGGGATGAGTACACTAGAGTTGGTGGAACTAAAGGTACAACTAAAGGAAATGTTGGATAAGGGTTACATCAAGTTGGGTGTATCTCCATGGGGAGCACCAGCCCTATTTGTGAAGAAGAAGGATGGTACCTTGATACTATGCATTGACTATCGACAATTGAACAAGATGACCATAAAAAACAAATATCCTTTTCCCAGGATTGATGATCTCTTTGATCAGCTCAGAGGAGTCACAATATTTTCAAAGATTTATTTGGGGTTAGGATATTACCAAGTCAGAATCAAGGATGAGAACATCCACAAGACAACCTTTAGAACAAGGTACAAGCACTATGATTTTGTAGTGGTGTCATTCAGACTCACAAATGCATCAACTAAATTCATGTGTTTGATGAATAGTGTGCTCAAAAAATATTTGGACAAGTTTGTCTTAGTATTTGTGGGTGACATTTTGATGTATTCCAAGAACAAAGAAGAGCATGAAGAACATCTTAGAATGGTGCTACAAGTGCTAAAAGAGCACCCATTATATGCTAAGTTCAACGAGTGTGATTTCTTCCAAAAGGAAATCCATTATTTAGGCCATGTGATCTTATTAGGAGTGGAAGTGGATCCTGAGAAGATTAAGGCAATCATGGATTGGCCTACCCCTATAAATGTGACATAAGTGAGACCCTTTATGGGATTGGTTAGGTATTACAGGAGGTTCATAAGGGATTTTCCAAGATTAGTAATCTTATTACCTTGTTGCAAAGAAAAGGGAAGAAATTTGTGTGGTCACTAGAGTGTGAAGATAACTTCCATCAGTTGAAGAATCTTTTAACTAATGCCCTAGTTCTGAAGATTGCAGACCCAAAAAAGGATTTCCTGGTTTGCACAAATGCTTACAAGGAAGGATTGGGAGGATTCCTTATGCAAGAAGGACCAATGATTTGTTACAAATCATGAAAGTTTAATGAGAATGAGCAGAAGTATGTTAACCACAATCTAGAATTGGTAGCAATTGTGCAAGTGTTAAAGATGTGGAGGTACTATTTGCTCGGGAGAAGATTTGTCCCAATGACAAACTAGTGTGATCCGAAGTATCTATTTAACCAACCAAGGTTGAATGTTATATAGGTCAGATGGATGGAGCTAATCAGTGAGTTTGATTTTGAAATAAAACACATTAAAGGAAAAGAAAACAAAGTGGCAAGCGCGCTCAGCCAAAACATTCAGACTATACACTTAGTAACAACAAGTGTGGGAGAGTTTGATATCAAGCAGAGGATTGAAGCCCTCTTGTAGGGAGATGAGTTTTTCACTCAAGTGAAAGAAGGTTATAACGAGAACCAAGGGAAAATAAATATGAAGGGTATCATCTAGGAGTTGGTAATATGTTTTTGTGTGGTGACAGACTATATGTGCCTAATTCAACAAATTTGAGGCGTCTAATTATGGATGAGTTCCATAAAAGACCCTATGTAGGTTACCCTGGTTACCAAAATATGGTGACAATGATAAGGTAGTTGTATTATTGGCCCGAATGAAGCAATAAATCCCTCAGTACATCGTTAAATTCCTAGAATGTCAATAGGTGAAAGTTGAGCACAGACATCTTGCAGATCTATTGCAATATTTTCCTATTCCATAGTGGAAATGGGAAACAATTTCCATGGATTTCATTACTGGTTTGCCAAATACAACTAAGAAACATGATGCAATCATGGTGGTAGTGGAAAAGTTGAGCAAGGAAGATTATTTTACCCCTATTAAGTCTACTTTCAAATCCATAGATGTTGCTAATGTGTTTATAAAATATATTTCCAGGTTGCATGGTTTACCCAATACCATAATTTCGGATAGAGATGCTAAGTTCACCTCAAGTTTTTGGAAAATATTGTTTGCAGGCTTGGGAACACAACTAGAATTTAGTATGACCAACCATCCTCAAACAGATGGTTAGACTAAAAGAGTGAACAAAATATGAGAGGACACGTTGAGAATGCATGTCATGCATCAACCCAAGTAGTGGGAAGAATATGTACCTTTGGTATAATTCCCCTACAATAATGGTTATCATGAATCATTGAAAATGAGCCCGTTTAAGGTTCTATATGGTAGAAAGTGTAGAGTTCCAATTAGTTGGGACAGTTTGATGGATAGGATCGCACTTGGACCTAAATTGATGAAAGATATGGAGAAGGTAATGGTTAAGATAAGGAAAAATATGAAGGTAGCTCAGGACAGACAAAAGAGGCATACAATAAGAGGACCCAMAGAGAGTTCAAAGTATGAGATCATGTGTATCTCYGAGTGAAACCCAAGAGAATTTCTYTGAGAATGGGAATGTGTGCTAAATTAGAACCCCACTTTTGTGGACCATTTGAAGTCCTGGAAAGAGTGGGGCTAGTGGCATACAAAATCACATTACCACCTACTGTTAGAGCTCATAATGTGATAACATAGGCTCCAGCCCGTTTAAGGTTCTTTATGGTAGAAAGTGTAGAGTTCCAATCAGTTGGGACAGTCTGATGGATAGGATCGCGCTTGGACCTAAATTGATGAAAGATATGGAGAAGGTAATGGTTAAGATAAGGAAAAATATGAAGGTAGCTCAGGACAGACAAAAGAGGCATACAATAAGAGGACCCACAGAGAGTTCAAAGTATGAGATCATGTGTATCTCCGAGTGAAACCCAAGAGAATTTCTCTGAGAATGGGAATGCGTGCTAAATTAGAACCCCACTTTTGTGGACCATTTGAAGTCCTGGAAAGAGTGGGGCTAGTGGCATACAAAATCACATTACCACCTACTGTTAGAGCTCATAATGTGATAACATAGGCTCCAACTGGTGATGCTATCCTTCCTGCGAGGTGGCAAAGAACTGTAGACTAAGTGCCTACCCATTGGGCTATAATCTATTCGTGTGATCTGAATCTACTAGTCTTTATTCAAAACTCAAAATCGACCCAACAGAGCTTAGGGCCTTCACCTCGAGCTTTAACTATGATGCTTTTATTCCAACTTCTTCATGCGGAAAGAAAAACATCAAATGTTTATGTACAATGAATGGAAGGGGTGATGACGTTTAAACGATATAATACTTGAGGAACCTGCCATTCACAGGCCCTCCTCCAACGAGGTATCCATTATTCTCTTGTAGTATGTAGGCGTTACTTCCACGGTATGCTACAATTTTGAACGGGCCCACCCACAGATGATCAAACTTCCCGTGCTTTCCCTTATCTTCCTTTCTGGCATCCCATTTCAATACCAAGACTCCCAGTTCAAAATCGTTTACCTTGGTACATCTGTCGAAAGATTCTTTGATCTTATCTTGATGCAACTGAGCATTACTGAAAGCCTTTTCCTTGGTTTGTTGTACGTTGATTAGTTCAACATTTATTCTTCTATTGGTTTCTGCTTCCACCTCTTGCTCCTATAATAGTTTCATCACTTGAAATCCTAATGCAATAGGAAAAATAACTTCTGTTCCATAAACAATCTAAAAAGGAGATGTGGCTATGGATCTCTTCAGAGATATTCTGTCAGCCCATAACGCATGGATGAGCTTTTTGTGCCAGGCCTTTTTATTTTCTTGCAGTAGTTTCTTGATGATTCTGACTAACCTTTTGTTTGAAGATTTATCCAATCCATTTCCTTGAGGATAGTATGATGTAGAATGACCAAGGGTAATATTGTAATCTCTGCATAATTTTTCTATTTTCTTGGATTTGAACGTTGTTGCATTGTTAGTTATGATTTTTTTTCGGGCATCTGAATCTGGACAGAATATTGTCTTCTAAAAATCGGATGATGACATCATCTGTTGCCTGCCTGGTGGGGACTACCTCAATCCACTTAGTGAAATAATCTGTCGTTGTCAGGATCCATTTGTGTTGGGTTGAGGATTGTGGATGTATTTCCCCTATAAAATCAAGTCCCCACTATCTGAAATGAGCTTCCACTGAAATGGGCTTTAAAGGCAGAGGCTGTAATTTTCCCTTTCCATAAAAAATATGACATTCATGGCACTTTGAAACCTCTTTATAAACGTCGAAAAAAATGCTAGGACGATAAAATCCAACCCTCAAAATTTTATGCACAGTTGTGTTCCAATAATGATGATCTCCATGGTCACCCTTATGGAACTCTCTTATAGTTTTCTCTGCTTCTCCTTCTATCAAACAACTCAATAAAATTCCCCCTGGATCCTTCCAATACAAAGGTTCATTCACTATAAAAAACATTTCTACCTTCAGTTTCAAGAATCTGGCTTTTGTTTTACTAAATTCAGGAGGAGCTTGCAAATTTTTCAACACAAAGATGATATATGCATACCATGTAAATTCAAGAACTTTCTGGCATATTTGTGGAGTCGCCTTTTCTTCTTCTGATGTATTGTATGACAGATCTGCAATGAAGCTTATTCCCAAGAGTTCACGGTTTGTTTGTGTCATCATCTTAGCAAGCCCCTGTCCTTTGATAAACTTTGTGGTTTTAATCTCCAGGTCATATTCTAATAGTACTGCTATCCATTTTCCCCTCTTTCCTTGAGGATCAGGCTGTGTTAAGATGTCTTTCATTGAGTTGATGGGAACATAAGCAGTGGTATGGGAATGTAGTATGTAAACCCTAAATTATTTCAATGCCTTGACTAAAGCATACGCTTGCTTCTCCATGATGTCATACTTCAAAGGGGCATCTATCAATGTCTTGTTGTAGTATGCTATGGGTTTCTCAAAATTTTGGTCATCTTTCTGGAGTAAAACACCAACAATCGTGTGTTTTGAAGCAAAAGAGAATAATATGAAATCTTTTTCAAAATTGGGACTAGCCAATATAGGAGCTTTGGTCAAGGCCAACTTGATGTCTTGAAAATATTTTCTAGCCTCAGGAATCCACTTTATTTCATTTCCCTTCCTGAGCATGTTGGTGATATGTTTTATGATTTCAGACAAATTTGGGATGAATCTCCTCATAATATTCACTTTGCCCAAGAAAGATTGTACCTCCTTTTTGCTTCTGGGTATGCCAATTTTCAAGATCCCCTCAATTCTCCCGGGGTCTACCTTTATCCCTTCTTTTGAAATAATGTGTCCTAGGATCTTTCCTTCTTCCATGGAAAAATTTGACTTTTTAGGATTCAGTGATATACCAAATTTCCTGCATTTTTCAAACGCCCTTCTGAGATGCTTGAGGTGTTCCCCGTCCGAGGAAGCATACACATTGATTTCATCGAGGTATATAAAAATTAATTTGTCCTTTTCATCAACAAATTATATGTCCATAACTCTTTGAAATGTTTCCCCCACATTCATAATCCCAAGCAACATTTTTGCATACATGAATGTTCCCCATGGTGTGGTAAACACTGTCTTTTCCTGATCATCAGGGTGCACCATAATCTGATTGTATCCAAAGAAACCATATAACATTGACATCTTCTGAGAGCCCACTACCTTCTGTAAAATGTGATCCATTTTAGGCAATGGGTAGTTTTATTTTAGAGACACCTTATTCAGATTCCTGAAATATACGCACAACCTAATTTCTCCACTCTTTTTTCTAACTGGTACCAGATTCGCTAACCATTTGGAAAACCTGAGGGACACTATGATTTTTGCTTCAAATATTTGTTTCACTTATTTCTCTATTAAAGGAAACAAAAGAGGGTTTATCCTTCTCAATTTTTGTTTGAATGGTTTGTGATCTTCCTTTATTGGGATAACATGATGGATTATATTGGTATCATAAACGTTCAACTCATCAGGGAATTATTTCATTAATTTGACATACCTTTCTTTTACTTCAGGACTGATTTTTCTGGACAACTTCACGATCTTTGGATCCCGTGGAGTCCCAATATTTCAATATTCCACATCCCCTTCATTTACTGTAATCTTCGGACTTCTCGCCACATCATTGTTATCAAAAAGTTTTTCGAATGGGATCAGACCTTTGGGCATGATGTTTCTTTTTAGATGAACGATATCTCTGCCAACAATCTGATTGTCAAAATACCCTTCTTTTGTGAAAGTGGTTGCATCCACTCCATCATCACAGTATTCATCATCAATGTTCAAATTATCGAATTCATTCTCCATCTTGAGGAATATTTCTATCTGTTTGTCATATTCAAAGACCTGCCAGTGCTTCATATTGTCTGGTACTGCTAGCTTGTACTTGACCTCAACCTTGTAACTTTTTTCAAGGAAAATTGGAACTTTGAAAACTATTGCCTAAGTATCCAAGGCATCAACAACCTGATTTTGTTCTCTTGGAATTGCTAAAAGATTACAATCTGGAAATTTCTCAAGGAGGTATAATACCAGATCCCTATAAGCCCTCAATATGGGTTGTTTTTCTTGGTAGATGCCTTTGATTTTATTTATAATTAGCTCAGAGTCTCCATGTACAAAAATTCTTTTGGCTGCCGCCTCTTCTAAAACTTTCAACCCCAATATTAATGCTTCATATTCAGCCATGTTATTAGTGCATTCAAAGAAAAGTTTGTAGGAACATAATTTTGAATATCCTTTGGGGTGATTGATCCATACGCCAGCTCCAACTCCTTCTCTGCAGTCAACTCCATCGAAATTCATTCTCCATATCTAATCCTCTGCATCATCCCGATGTTCTTAAAATTCCTCCATCTTCCCGTGAGACTTGTCTTTGTCAGCCATACTGGTTTTTGTTTCCTTCTCTTTAGAACACAGGTCATTGAAGAAGATGGAAGACCCCAACTCAGTTTCCACTGAATAGATAGGATGATTGTTAGGCTATGATTTGTTGTTGTCCATATATTTAAGAAAAAAATCTTTGTACAGTCTTCTGCCTTGACAAAAGACAGAAATAGTAGCATATGACATGTCCATCTGGAGAGTTCCTTTCAATTTTGTAGCCCATAATCTGGACAACAACATTCCAAATTTTGGAGCGATATCAGCGACCACTACATCCATCATCATATTATTTGTTGGGATTTGTGCCAAAGACACCACCAGATCCTTGATCATGCCAAGGCATTTCACTTTTCTTGAATAAAAAGAGAATAGATCTTTATAAGGTCTTTTGACATCGAGGCCTAATTGGTCCATGACCACTTTGGGCATCAGGTTGTGAGATGCTCCAGAATCCAGCATAACATTGTGTATAATCATGTCATGGATTTTCAAACTGACATAAAAAAGAGGAACTTCTTCATTTTCACTGCTTTCTTCTACCCTTGGACCAAATAAGATGGTTGTGTGATCATCTTGTATGTTCAGAGTATCAGACGTTTGTCCCATCTTAAGCATCTTGATGATCTGATTTCTGTAGTCACTATTCTTAATCAATTCATTAAATGGTACCTAAATTTTGATCTTGGCCATATCGCTTTCAAAATTAAAGGAAGACGATGTTTTCTGTACCTCTTTGGTGGCCGTTTATTTCCTTGTCTCGAATAGTTTCTTCTAAAGTTCTTCTTTCTGCTTTCCCTTTTCCATAATACCCTTTGCAACAAAATATTTCTCAGTAGATTCCTTTGCAGCTAAATCTTTTGCAGCTAAATCTTTCTTGGGATGAATTGAAGAAGGTATGTTATTTTGAGATTCTTTGGTGGGATTTCCCTTTGGAGGATTTGGAGGTACCTTTTGATTTCGAAGGTTATACTGTCTTTGGAATTTCATGATGGAATTTTGCAATCCTGCCTCGTAATTTTCCCTTTCTAATGTTACGCTTTCCTCCTCATCTTGCAAAACGATCTCACTTGCATCTATGAATTGGTCGTGTTCTTCTTTGGTAAAAAATACCTCTGTTTCTTTATCATCACAACAGTTCATGTTTTCTTCAAAATATCCATCATAATCCTCATTCACATAATTATTTTGAAAAGGAGGCCTTCTTTGTTGTTCTCCCTTATTTCCTTGGTTTCCTTGATTTCCCTGATTTCCCTGATTTGCCTAATCTGCTTGATTTCCCTGGTTCCTTTGCTCTCTTTGTATAATCTATGGAATTGTTGGTCTCCTAGGATTTCTGGGAGGACCATCATCTTGTTCTCTGGGGTTAGCCCGATTTCCCAGAGCCATTCTTTCCATCATTCTCTCCATGTTTCTCATCATTGCTTCAAACCTTTCTTCTGATGTTTGTGATGTTGAAGGTTGTGCTTTATCTTGAGTTTTATTTATGTCTCTGCCAGAGTTAGCTTTAATATTTCCTTAAGCCATTAGGTTTACTTCGACTTGTATGGCATCGGTCATCATATCATCTAATGTGGCAGATCTTCGCTCCCTCAATAATAAAGAAAAACCACTTTCAAAAGAATCAACATGTATGAGCTGAGCAGCTTTAGGGGGGGTTTTACCTCAACGAGAATCAAATTATAGACTTTCATGAATCTAGTCGAAAACCCCTGCACTATTTCATCAGTCGATATCTTCATGTTGTTGTATTGGGTCAACAACTAAAGGGGATTTTTCTTATCTCGCCATTTTGCAAGGAAGATGGTTTCAAAGGCTTCGAAATCTGCTATACTAGCTGGTGGAAGGGATCTGAACCACTTCCTCACTTCTCCTGCAAGACTTTGCATAAACAACCTCATTTTCACATCTTCGAAGTCCACCTCTTCCAAGTATATGGAATCATTAAACCAGTATAGATTCTTTTGGGCTGATATGTTACCTTCAACATCATACAGTTTGATCCTTAGGTTGTAGTCTTGAGGTAAATCATGTAGTATGAGGGGATAAAATCTGGTTGCCATAGATGATGTGAGGGGTTGGAGTGGTTGTTGGTTCCGAGAAGGGGTCACTATAGGTCTAGCAGACATGGCTAAAATTATATCTTGGAATCTCTTTTCTTCAAAGACGATCTCACTTAAATGAGATTCAGATTTAGTTTTGAATAGGGATTGTTCAAATTTCACGTCAAACTCAAGGTATTCAATATTAGTCACTCCGTCCTTGGTCAAGGATAGATATCGGTATGGATGCAACATTGGGGTTACTGGCTTTTCTTTTCTTTTACACACAATATTTTCAGGGTCAGACATGGGGATTGCAACTTCTGGGTTTGGGTTTCTCCTGGTGTGAGTTCTCTCAGGAGCCAGGATTTGTATCTCACGTGGTGTATTGAAATTGGTCTATGAGTAACAGAGTCATCAGGGTAAGAGTAATCTTATCCAATGAGGTATTTGATCCACGATCACCCTCAGGGATCAAACTAAAGCTTTAAGTCATTTTTCCAGGGAATATTTTTTCAGTTTCGTCCCCGACAATGATGCCATAATGTTAGCACCCTGTAAATTTTGTCTGGCTGAATAGAAAAACGATAGAGGTAACTGTTTCAACCTACTTTAGAGCTGGGCACTAGCCTTCTCAACTCAGAGATGGATCTCTCGTGTCACTGGATATTCCTTGGATAATCAATGGCTAGATTTGGTTTGTTTTGGGGGCTTTTAATAAAGTTGTTGGCAAGGAATGGGAGGAACACTCAGGGATATGAAGTCAAAATTCTAAAATTGAATGAAAACAATGATCAGCTGATATAACTCTCTAGAGGATAAAGGATAAAGGAGACAATGAATCTGAGTTATAAATTGAATTTAATCAGAGTGGTAAGAGGAAAGAGAAACAAATATCTGGATCAGAGCATTATGGAAATGAATTCTGAATTAGCTAAGAAGAAACATACACAGTTTAAATTGCTTAAGCCAAGAGCGTCACAAGATGAATTATGGGCCTTTAATTTTCCAATTTAAACAGACAAAAATGTAAATGGAATAAAATATCATAGGAAATACATACAATGAAGGAAGACAAAACTCATATCACCACCATTAGAATCTTTTCATAGAGACTTCAAAAGATTTTGCATATATTTTTATTTCAGCTTCAAAAAATTACAATAGAGTTCGAAACAACCAAAAAGGTGCTCTTGCACTTCTACCAACATTAATTCATTCAAATGTCCCAGTATTTATACAATTCGATTACAATGGTTGAAACTGAAACGTTTCAGCTTCTAAAACTGATAATAATAATTTCAAATGACAGTCTCGGTATATGAACCAATTTACAATGATTAAACAAAAAGACGTTTCAAAACTAGGGACAGATTTCTCTGATTGGTCAGCTTCCTTTACGACATCTGTCTTGCCCTGATATTTTGTCGAACTTGTTAGTTTGGTGACACCTGGAGGTTACTTACTTGTTCTGAGAAAACTACATTTCATTTTTCCCAGTCGCACGATTTCCTTCCACTGTGAGTTAGAAGGAATCTCGTAATCCATCATCTCCTTTATCAAAATCTCCATGTCAATGCACATAGCGTAGGACATAATCGACAGCCCGATCTTCACTGTCTTAACTAGTTTAAAATATCGAAGTCTGTGGCCAAATACTCTACCAAACTGGGTCCCTTCAGGTTCTCTTCCATGCCTTCAAATTTCAAATGATGCATTCTGCATCGAGTGAGGAGAGAATTGTATTCTTCTCGAATGAATAATTTACCTTTACCATCCCATAATGGTGGGAGACCCTTGATAAACAATTGTTCAAATGTATCCCTAAACTCCTGTAAAGTGTGCTACATTTGCATAGCTTTGTTTTGAACTGATTTGAGCAAGTTGTCCTTAGTGATGATCCTCCTGGCCCAGATAATCAACCTAGTTCTGTCCTTTACCCCAATAGTCTGAAGATAAGCAGTGGGTCAAAAATTCAACAAATCAATAGAGTTCTGAGCCCATTCCGAGGGTTTCTTTGCCAATGTCTCATTAACCACATTAGACCTGCTTCAGGCAGTAATATCTATGATGTCTTTGTCATTTTTAAAATTTAGATAAACCCTGAACTTAGCAGCCTCTGCAGCAATAACATCTTAGATCACATGTTTGGATCCTTAAAAAAGTGTCTTTCCTTTTAACCTAGTATTCAATTTATTTACCCTTTCTTGCAAATCTTGATTCTCTCTTTGGAATTGAGCCATCTTTTCTTTTTTTGTTTTCATCTCTTGTTTTATCTTTTCTAAGACTTCCTTAAGGATCTTGATTTTCCCTGCCTTTAAAATTACTTGGGGCATAGCTTGAACCAATCCATCAGTGCTGGATCCAGCTTCTGTATTAGAGGGTAATATAACAACCATATATGATGTTGCTACCTATGCTTGTGACCAATTATCTTTCTCTTTTTCTAGCTGCAACACTTTATCTTTGTAATTCAATGCTTCTTGTCTGAATGTCTCTTTTTCTTGCTCTAGAGAAGTTAGCTCTGTTGACTTGGGATGGTCAGTGGAGGGCATCTTCAACTTCTTCTTTAGGCTTTGGATCATCTTCTTTTTTTCATACAAAGAAGCCTTTACCCCTTGAGGGCCTTCAGATTCCAACCTTTTGACCTGTGTCTGCCAAGCTTTGTTGGAAGCTTTTTCATGTTTCAATTTTTCATGTAATTTGAGTGCATGTGTTGTCAATATTGAAACTTTCAGACTCAAACTTAGGTATTCTAAATATAACATGTCACTGGCATTCCTGTGAAACTTTACTTTGTCCGGGGAACCAATATACTCATAATGCATCTTGATTTTAGACACTTTATCATCATCTGCTATTGCTATATTAGACGTCTTTCTTTCCACATCCCTGACTAAGAACATGGAAGCCTTATGCTAGGAGATATTCTCTAGTTCGGGCAACGAGTTCCTTATTTCACTATTGGCCATACTTCCCTTCACAAAATACCGGTTCATTAAGTCCTCTTTGGATTGATAGACTGCCCCAGGTGTCTTGCTAAATATATTTTTCTTGCTGTTGAAAACCCTTGATCTACTTTCACTTTGTGGCATGCTTCCTGTACCAACCTCTTCATTCTTGATTGCACCTTCCACCATATCCATGCTCGCTTTCTCTTTAGGTTCTTCTTCTTCTAGGTCCACTATCTGCAAATATGGCGTGACTTTCATTTTCTTGAGAATATTTTGCTGAATACTGGCGCCCAGTGCCTATGAACTACTCCTCTTGTTATAAACACTCATCTTTGGAGCTTTAACAATCAACTTTAGATAAGTTTTATGTGTTGGCATCTACTGGGGGGAAAACTCTATTTGTTTTGTTTGAACATACTGCAAAGTGACCTCCATATCTGCACAGGTTTTCAGATTATCCAGTTTATCAAATCCTTCAACATGATCATGCTCGTAGGGTCCTTTTCTGCTCATGAGTCTTCTCTTTGATATGATATGATGTGGATCATACTTCCTCCCTTGTAACTGTGTAAACCTGAATTCACTGAGTTTGGCTTGGATCTGAGGTAAACAAGACTTGTTCTTTACCACAAAGGGAACTATCATGAAAGGAAATTTTAAGTTAGATTCCTTGTGCATTTTCAGAAAATGCTCTGTCTCTGAAATGATCCTTTGTCTAATGAACTCTAAAGCAAAGAACCCATGAGTCAAAAATACTAGTAAAAGGTAAGGTCCTTCTTGATATCCATATACCCAAATCACAGTAGATTGTATGAACAACATCCAATCTCCCACCTTGCTCTCTAGATTTGGTTGCAAGGAGCTTTTCATTTCTTCCAAAACCCTTGGCAGGTCTATGTCAAAGATGAGACTATAAACCCTGGACATGATCTTGTTTATGAAAATAAGCATGGTGATCCTTTTGCACTTGGTTGAGATGAATGAAGCTTCGGGGAATTTGGTCTTATTCGATTCCAGGAACATCCTCAACAAATGCGTGTAGTACTTGAACTGTCTCAGTGACTTGAAATTTACCAGTTGTTGGTGCATATTGTCAGCGATTAACTTTTCAAAACTTATACGAATCGACTGACTAGACTTTGACATGAAAAAGGTCAATAGGAAACCCATGATGACTTCTACTACAAACGTGTCGTTATCCAATCCTAAAATTTAACTAGTCAGAGAACACGCCCAGTTGACCTCAATAATCACGATTCTTACATTGATAAGAAAATACAGACTCTCAGAATGGTGTTCAGGTTTAACAATGGTTTGCAGAAACATGGTTTTACTTCTAAGGGACATTCTCAGTATACTGTCATCATTTTCTCTTCCTCGAAGGGCTCTGACACTGTGGGGGAAGACTCTGGTATATTGAGGGTGTGTCAAATTGACGAACTGTATACTTGGCATAAGACCTCTGACCCTAACCTATTTAAAATGACCTTTTCTTCCTATGGATATTGTTTATCACACTAGCTTACAAACTTTGGGAAATGGAAAATGACTTCTACGGTGTAAGGGGTAATGGAAGCTTGGGCTGCTCCGAGGAAGGGTATCGGTTTTCCAACATTGTCTAGCAAATTGGCTTTGGACACGGAAACAAGTGAGACTGTTAATTATGTGTCAAATACATCGGAGTCCTTGTCAATTAGGGTTTCTTATTTTGTGGCGAGTGTAATATACCAGATCTAAAATGTATGTAGAATATAAATAAAATGTTATTAATGGCAGAATAACAACAATATAACCAGAACATTCACCACAATAACACTGAAATGATATATGAATAACAACATAAATAACACTTTGAATCTGAAAGCAATGTTCACGGGCCTCTTCGAGGGGGCAACCTCTAGTTGAGTAGAGCTCTATTACAATAATATCCAAGCTAGGGTTCTCATACCCTCGACTCCTATTTATACTAAAAAAAAGCATCTAGAGGAAGATCCTTCTAGAAGTAGAAGCTTTTATTAGGTCTTCTTACATCCACCTTATTCTATTTTATTGAAAGGCCTTATTAATATTGACCTTTATTACATCCGAATATATTGTTCTTCCTATGTGCGGGTTAGGACCCTAACATGTCCGCCCCCTTAAAAAAATCCTTTTCCTCAAGGCTTGAGATGAGGAAATTGTTGCAAAATGGTAGCTGGTTCCCAAGTGGCGTCTATTGGAGTTGTATCTTTCCACTGGACTAGCACTTCCTTGATGGTTCTCTGACATAGGCGACGCTCACGCTGGTCCAAAACTGCTTCTGGCTGTAGCCAAATGGATACCTCCTTAGCTAACTCTGGAAGGTTGGTTTGAATTTGGCACTTAGCTCCAATCACCTTCTTTAAGCATGAAACATGAAAAATAGGATGTAGCTTCGAATGGCTGGGAAAAGCTAACTGATAGGTGACTCGTCCCACATGATTGAGCACGGTATAAGGACCATAAAATTTGGGCACTAGCTTCTGAAAATGCTCGGCCTTGAGGGAAGTTTTCTTGTAAGGCTACAGTCGAAGAAACACGTGATCCCCTTCTGCAAATTGACGTTTAGAGCGACCTTGATCTACTTGTTGCTTCATTAAATTCTGGGCCATAACCAAATTCTCTTTGAGGGTATGGAGAATATCCTCTTGAGCTGTAAGTGTTAGGTCAACCGCCTGGACCTTCGAGGCACCCGGTAAGTATGAGAGAACTGAAGGTGGCTTCTGTCCATATACCGCTTTAAAAGGAGTCATGTGTGTAGCTGTATGGTATGAAGTGTTGTACCACCATCCAACTAGGGGTAACCATTGAGCCCACTGATTTTTCTTTTCCGAGAAAAAACACCTCAAATATGTTTCCAAACACTTGTTGACAACTTCCGTTTGGACATCAGTCTGGGGATGATAAGCTATGCTGAGATGCAATTCGGTGCCTTGTATCTTGAACAGTTCTTGCCAAAAATTGCTTGTGAAAGTTGGGTCACGATAAAAAAAAATAGAGTGCGCAATGCCATGAAGCTTGAAGACCTGATCCATGAATATTTCAGCCACTGTGGATGCTGTAAATGGGTGCTGAAGGGCGCATAAATGAGCATACTTGGAAAGGCGATCAACAACCACCATGATGACGGATTTATTTCCCGATTTGGGTATGCCGATAATAAAATCCATAGTGATATCCTTCCAAATAGCAGGTGGAATCAAGAGCGGTTGTAGTGTGCTCGACGATTTGACTGTTTCTCCCTTGTTGCATTGACACACATCATATTCACCTACAAAATTACGAATGTCCTGTTTCATACCATCCCAGAAAAAGGAATGTTTGACCCTGTCATAGGTTTTGGTGAACCCAGAGTGCCATGCTGTGGGTGTAGCATGAAGCTCAAAAAGTACCATGGATTTAATCTTTGATTGTTTACTTAAATACAAACGGCCTTTGTATCGAAGTTCCTCATGGAGCCAAGAGTACCCTGGGGAAGCTGGAGCATTGGACTGCAATTGGTGGATCAACTGCGAACTTTTGGGATCTTGTAGCCATTCCCGGAGAACGGCTTGGAGCCAATCTGGTACAATGAATGAAAGAGAAAAAATGGATCCTTCATCTTCATATTTTCAGGAAAGTGCATCCGCAACCAAATTGTCTTTTCCTTTCTTATAAATGATCTCATAATCATATCCAAAGAGTTTAGTCACCCATTTTTGTTTTTCTGGGGAGGAAATGCGTTGTTATAGAAAATACTTGAGGCTTTGATGGTCTGTATTAATTTGGAAATGTTTCCCCAATAGATAAGGATGCCATAGATCCATGGCATGCAAAATAGCCAACGTTTCCTTTTCATAGATGGATTTGCCCAGATTTCTTTCACATAGTTGCTTGCTGGTAAAGGCCAAAGGTCGACCCTCTTACATAAGGACAACACCAATTCCTTTCCCTGAGGCATCACATTCCAACACAAAGGTCTTTGTGAAATCAAGAAGGGCGAGGACTGGAGTGGTGCACATGGCCATCTTCAAGGTTTGAAAAGCTTGAGCAATGGATGGAGTCCAAGTGGAAGAGTTCTTTTTGAGGAGAGCAGTGAGAGGTGCTGGAATCTTCCCATAATTCTTAACAAACTTGCGATAATACCCTGTTAAGCCTAGAAATCCACACAATCTCTTAAGAGTATTTGGGTGAGGCCAGTCTTGCATGGCTTCAATATTTTTAGGATCCACCCTGACGCCATCTTTGCCAACCAGATGACCCAAGTATTCTACTTCTGAGGCACCAAAAGAACATTTAGACTGTTTCAGAAAATGTTGGTGCTGAGAGAGTAGATGGAGAACTTAATCCACATGAGAAAGGTGGTATGTCCATGTTTTTCTATAGATGAGGATATCATCAAAGAAAACTAAGACAAAATGGTGGAGAAAAGGACAAAAGACATGATTCATGAGGCTTTGGAAGGTGGAGGGGGCATTACACAAGCCAAAGGGCATGACCAAAAAATTATAGTGGCCCTCATGAGTTCTAAAGGCAGTCTTGGGAATGTCTACCTCTTTCATACGTATCTGGTGGTAGCCCGAACGAAGATCCAGTTTAGTGAAGAATTGGGCGTCACTCAATTCATCCAAGTGGTCATCAATGAAAGGAATGGGGAATTTTTCTTTGATGGTAAGTTTGTTGAGGGAACGAAAGTCAAGACATATTCACCAAGAATCTTCTTTCTTCAGGACCATGACCACAGGAGACGAGTAGGGGATTGTACTAGGGTAGATAACGCCTGCATTAAGGAGTTCCTGGACCATTTTCTCAATTTCATTTTTTTGGGAAAAGGGGTGACGATATAGATGGATATTGGGAGGAAGGCTTCTGGGTACAAGGGGAATGGAATGATCATGAACACCATAGGAAGGAGGGAGGCCTTGGGGAGTGGAAAAGACCAATTGATGTTTATAAAGGATGGATTGGAGGTCTTGCAGTACCGAGGGTGTCTCTGTTGCTTTTATGGCATGGAGTTGGGAGATAACACCAGAATGACCCTTTTTGAGCAGCTTTTCCATGCCATGGGAACTAATTATCTCAGGTGAACCAACGATGATGCCTTGGAACTTATATTGGTGGCCATCGTGGTAAAATTTCATGGTTAATTGTTTAAAATCCATGAGAATGGGACCCAAAGTCCTTAGCTAGTCTGCACCCAACACAATGTCACAACCTCCCATGTCGATAGAAAACATATGGGATTTCAGGTGGTAGTCACCAATTTGGAGACACACATTTTCACAACACCCTCCACATTTCATGGAACCACCATTGGCAATCATGATTTGGAAATTATTGACGGCATGGATGTAGAAATGAGTGTCTTGGGAAATGTGGCGATGGATAAAATTATGGGTGTTGCCACTATCAACCAGAATGATGGTCTTCCGATGCTTGATGTAACCGATTAGCTTTAGGGTTTGGGGAGCGGAGAAGCCAGTGAGATAATTGAGGGAAATGACCGGTTCTACTTCGAGAGGGTCTGAGGGAGGGGTTATGTAAGTGGATTCCGGTGACTCAGACACAGAGGGAGTTTCTTCATCTCCTTCTGAAATCTCCTTAGAGACGGCCATAAAAAGATTTTGTTCTTTACACTTGTGGCCCGAGAAATATTTGTCATCACAGTTATAACAAAGGCCTTTGAGTTGGCGTTCAACCATTTTAGCCCTGGTCAATTTTTGGATCTTTAGTGGAGTAGAGAGAGTAGTGGGATTTACTAGTTTAGGGCGAGGGATAAAGGAGGGTTTGTGGTTTTAAGAAGATACAACCTGTTGTGCTTCTTTAGCTCTTTTGGTAGCCTCCACCCAATTCTCAGGTCGAGCCATGAGGACATGGGCCCAAATTTCATCCTTAAGGCCACTGATAAAACACTCTCGGAAAAAGGCATCAGACGTGCCCTCTTTTCTAAAAGCCAAACACTCAAAGGAAGCTATAAAGTCTTCCACTGTTCCTAATTATTTCATCTTTTTCAAATGGCCCAAATGGTTGGTGTCAGTGTCAAAGCATTCATAAAGCTCTGCCACAAAGTGTGTCCAAGCAATATACCCTTGACGAGTTTTTTTCTCCATTGCCACCATTGCCAACGTTCTTGATCTAGATGGAGAACACCATACCGGAGTTTGGCCAAGTCATCTATAATGCTGTATAAAGAGAAGTAATGTTCCATTTGGGTTACCCAACCAGTGGGGTTCGAGCCATCAAATTTGGTCACATCCACCCATGGAAGGCGTAGGTCACATTGAAAGTGATGGTTCTACAAGGTATGGGAATGAGAGGAATGGCCACCTTCAGTATGTGGAGGTGAGGAAGAGGAAGGGTTATCTGTAGGGATATGTAGTTTGGTGCAGAGTGCCGAAAAGACTAATTCAAGCTAGGTGGTGAGGTCTTGTTTGATTTCCCGCATTGAGGACTGCATGGTTGTATTGATGGTGGAAACATTGGCACTGAGTTGTTTCACTTCCTATTGGGTTTCAATGAGACCAGATTGAAAGGTGTTGAAGTGATCCTCCAAGTCTTGGCTATGAGTATGGGGAAACTGAAAAGGGGCGGGCGGGGTAAAATTTTTTGCTGAAAAAATGATATGGATGAATGTGATAAGGGCGAAGAGATGAATCCAATGGAATAGGTCTCAAATAATGGTGAAAAAATTTCCAGACTTTTTTTTTTCTTACTCCTGCGGAGTTATACTCCGATCTGAAGAATACTGCGGAGAGGAAATGCCCAAATGCTTAACCAGAAATAAATGTGTATTTACTTGGCAACCCGAACACAGTTGCGCAACAATAGATCTTTTCTATTTTAATTTGTTTATGTTTCTGTCCCCAAGCGTTAGGTATTCAAGGGTTCTATAGACAAAGGTTTGCCCTGTGCTATAGATTTATGATATACATGTGGGGTCCAACAGTAGTACTCGGCCCAATATCTCAGGGCACTAACTAAGGAGGATAGATCATACCCTTAGTCGTACTACCCGACTACCCATGTACCAGAGAGTGTCTTCCCGAGTGTTGTTCTCGGTGACACTATAGAAGTCAAGCGATCGATTGGTTTATCTAAAGAGGGCTTCATGTAATCTAGGTCGATCCATACACATGTGTTGTCTGATGCGCTACCAATCGAAGGGGTACCAACATGGGTTACAAGGGTGGCCAACAGATGTGCGCTTAAGTACCACTTGTATTT
>SNQJ01S0007849.1:101466-136123 GCA_010110895.2 Picea sitchensis | reverse complement strand
TTTACCTTTTTACCTATTCATGCCTCCTCTGGAATTCTACCATCCAAAGAGCTTGAAGGTCCTTAGTTTATTAAGTAAACAACAATATCTCCAACATCTTCCCAGAACTATAAGGGAAAACCAACATGCAATCTCATACTCCTTTCACGCTCCATGATTGTCCTCTTCATTCTTTCTGACACACCATTTTCTTGTGGTGTTCCTGGAACTATCTTCTCTCTATGAATCCCATGGTATTAACAATAATAATCAAACTCTTTGCTGCAATATTCACCTCCATTGTATGATATGAGACACTTTAACCTTTTTCCTGTCTCATTCTCAACCAAAGCTTTCCATTTCTTAAAAGTATCAAAAACATCAGATTTTTGTCGAATGCAATAAACCCAAGTTTTTATATTTGCATCATCAATAAAAGTAACATAATAAAAATATCCACAAGAGATGATACATGAGTTGGTCCCCATACATCTGTATGCACAAGATATAACCTTTCACTCTTATTTTCTTTTCCGACTCTGATAAATCTGACTTTCTTCTATTTTCCATAAACACAATGTTCACAGAAATCCAAATAATTTTGTTTAAGATCTAGAAACAAATTTCTCTTGTGAAGTATATGCATCCCCTTCTCACTCTTGTGTCCAAGCCTATGATGCCACAATGCTGTATCCACTCCTGTAGAAGCTAAAGATATAGAAGAGTTAATATTACCAGTACATAAATACAATGTACCTACCTTCTCTCCTTTTTCTATCACCAATGATCCTTTGGTGACATTCCACACCTTATCTGTAAATATGGATATACAACCTTCACTTTCCAACTGGCTTGTTGAAATTATATTTTTCCTTAGATTTGGAGCATGTCTTACCTCTTTAAAAAACCATTGGTTTCCATTACTTTGATTTATTTTTACCTTTCCCATTCCAAAATTTTTACATGGTGCATCATCACCCAAATGAACATGTCCAAAATCGCCTTGAACATAACACATCACCTGTTACATTTGCTTCTTGATTTTACTCCTGCTGTCCATCTCTTTGTTTCTTTGGAGCTCTACAGTATTTCTTTAGATGTTCTTTCTTCCCACAATTCCAACACTCTATATTTCCAAATATAGATTTGGATATGCCCTTCCTATAATTCTCGTGGTTCCCTGAGCCCTTTCCTCTATCCCTTTGTCTTCCCATGTTCTCCATGTTTAACACATTACCCGATGTCTGACCTGTGCTTTTCCGTCACATTTCCTCACTAAGGATAACACCAAAAACATCATCAAATTTTAAAGTGCTTGAACCAAAGATATATTTACTTAAAGCCATGACCAATCCGTTCCACTTTCTAACAAAGAGCACAAGATTAGAAGAGCCCTGACCTCATCATCAAAGTCCAATTTTACAAAACTTGGTTTATTAGCAACCGTATTAAATTCATTTAAATGATCTGCAATAGACCCACCTTATGACATCTTCATATTAAATAATATCTTCATTATAAATACCTTATTGGAAGCTGAGGATTTTTCATACAACTTAACCAACACGTCCATCAACTCCTTCATTGTCTTTTGTTTAGAGATATTGAAAGCCACCGACGCTTCCAGGATCAACCGTATCATTCCTAGTGCCTTTCTATCAAGAACCTCCCATTCTTCATCCTTCATGGTCGTTGGATTGTTTTCTATTCCACCTAATGGTAGTAGTATATCCTTCTGATATAAATAATCTTCCATCTTCATCTTCCATAACTAGTAGTTTTGGCCATTAAATTTATCAACCCTAAACTTTCCATCTTCCGCCATTTCTCCCACTCGAACCAGGAACCCTCTTTTCCTGCGAGTTACCTTTCACTCTGATACCAATTGTTATAAAAACAGGATCCCAGAGCAATAAAATAAAATAAATGCGGAAATAAAACACATAAGATACACAATACAATAGAGACATAGATATATGTGGTTCACCCAATGTGGGCTACGTCCACCAGAGACGTTGTCAGGTCCTTCCTTTATTATTATCCAACAAATGAAGGGATACAACCAATAGCACATCCACTGTAACTTCCTCTTGTTTCTCTCATAGTCTCCTCTCTCAGAATATAATATTCGCAATGATTCATAGCCACAATACATTTCCCTCATAAAAGAGGGTTTCCTTGTAGGGAAAAGAACCCTAACATAACTTTTACCGTCAGATCTGCGACCTTATCATGAATGGTCTGGATTTACAATGAAATTACAATATACATTTACAAGGAAAATTTTCCTTATGGGGCTTCACCCCCAAACCCCCACAGGGGGACCACTTGCCTCCGGACCCGTTGGATCTCGTAAAGGGTGTAACCCCACTCTACACTCCCCTACGTGGAGGAGTGTACATTATTCTGGGGTGTAAAGTCTTCATGGGGTATAAACATGGCTAAAAACAAATGCCTCTGAATTAGGAAGATAATCAGGCTCCACAACCAAAAATCTCCCACTTGGAGACTGATCTCAACAACTCCACCGTTGTTGTATCTGCTAGACTATGAACCTTCTTAGACCTGGAAAATTTCTCATCTTCACCTTCATGCTTGAAGACCAACTGAAACTGAGCGAGAACTCAGTTTCTCCGTGGTTACTCCCTTAGTTAACATATCTGTAGGATTCTGGCTAGTGTGTGTCTTTTCCAATTTCAAATGTCCATCTTCCAAGACATATCATACAAAATGGTACCTAAGATATATATGCTTAGTATTCGAATGGAAGGCTGTGTTCTTTGCAAGATTAATGGCACTCTCACTGTCACAATACAACTTGCTATTCTCATGCTTCTTTCCCAATTCCTCCATAAACCTCTGTAACCAAATCATCTCTTTACTAGCCTCTGTAGCAACAACATACTCTGCCTCTATTGTTGAAAGTGAAACAAATTTTTGCAGTTTCGAAATCCAACTTATTATTGTTCCACCTATAGTAAAAACATACCCTTTGGTTCTCCTCCTGCTATATTCACCACCCACCATATCTGAATTAATATATCCCTATAGAACAATGTCTGAACCTTCAAAAAATAATGCATGAGTAGAAACACCTCTCAAATACCTGAAAATCCACTTTACTACCTCCCATTGTTCTTTACATGGATTGTTCATATACCTTCTCACAACTCCCACTGCATGTGCAACATCTGGTATTGTGCAAACCATCACATACATCAAGCTGCCAACTGCTGATGAATAAGGGACCTTTGACATGTATTCTATCTCCTCCTATGTCTTGGGACACATTTCCTTAGTTAATTTGAAATGGATGGCCAAAGGTGTACTAACTGGTTTTTCATTCTTCATTCTAAGCCTCTCCAACACCTTCTCTATGTGCTCACCTTGAGACAATGTCAATTTATGATTTTTCCTGTCTCTTGTTATTCACATACCAAGGATTTTATTTGTAGCACCCAAATCCTTCATTGCAAATGGATTAGCTAATTTCTTCTTGAGCACATTTATATCCTGCATATTAGACCCTGCAACAAGAATGTCATCTACATACAATAGTAAGATAATATAGCTTCCATTTTCTATCCTTTTAAAATAAACATAGTGATTAGAATGACATCTACTATAACCTTGTTCTGTCAAAAGCCTATCTGTTGGCACAGGGGCAGACCCAAGGTTCATCTCTAAGAGCACACCAACAAGCCCTAGCTACTGGCTCTTTTGGAAACACCTGTGAAGCAGATGCAGTCTCACCTGAAGCAACTATGAGGGGGTTGTAGGACAAATATGTCTACAACCAAGGGGAATATCAAGTGGATCTAATACAGGAACAACACAACATTCATATATCACTTATCAACTTGATATACTCCATGCATCTATAAAATCTACCTTAGCAATGCAATAGTAGTATATGAAGGACAAATACAAAATACCAATCATACACACCACAAAATATACGTGGTTCATCCTCTCTCTAAGGCTACGTCCACAAAACTGTGCTATATTATATTGATGTAAAGCATATAGTTCTTGTCTGCGCTTTGAGCTAGCAGATCTTCTCTTCTCCTATATTTCTCTCCCCTCCCTACACACCCAGTTGCAGGGTTGATCTTCGCACCCAACTGAAGATCTTACAATACAGAAGGCTCTTGTACCCAACACTTCTCTGTCTCACAATACTCTTCTCTCGACCAACTCAATATCAACAGTAAAAATAACAACACATCAATCCAAAAGTACCAACCCAACCTAGGCCCTTTAGACCTCTATTTATACTTTACAATCATTCACTGACATCCTTAGGCCTAAACCTAAGTGTCCAAAACCTTAGATACCAAAACCCTAGGTGTCTAAAACCCTAGGTCAACTTGACCCGTGTTTTTAGGGCTTTGCCAGCCTGTCTTTCCTTCGTTCTCGCGTGGTGATCCAAAGCATCTAATGGTGGATTTTTCCTCTTTCTAAGTTGTCCACGATCCTTCTTCCTTTCTTATCTATCATCCTCGATATCCTCGTCCAACGACTTTCTTTCTCGGGCCTCACTCCATCTTTTCTGCTCTTTTTCTCACTTCAACCCAGTATCAATCACTGTGTCTTCCGCGAAGTTCACTTTTTCCATTTTCTTTCTTGTTCTTTTCTTCCTTCTATAACCAAGGGCCAACAGGCCCACGAAAATCACCTGTGACTCGTCTCGAGGCACTTCAATCTGACTATTCTATTGTACTTTAACTTCAGACTGCGGAGTGCAGCCTTTTCTTTCTGCTTTATGCCTCCTCTTCCTCCTTGTGCAGATTGTCTTTTCTGTGTCTGGTACCCAATTTCAACTGCACCTGGTACTTAGACCCTTGATATGTTTGATTCTACTGAGAGCTGTGAGGTAGCTGGTTGTCATAGTGCAACTTCAACTGACTCCCATTCACTAGTCCTTCCTTCCATTCTCCATTCAACGTCTTCATTTGTGCAACTCCTCCTTCTATAACATAGGCGATCTCGTATGGCCCCATCCAATGCTTTCTAAACTTCCCAATATGCTTGATGAACTTTTTTTCATAAACCAACACTAGATCTCCTTGTCTAAATGACTTCTTCTTGATGTGCCTGTCATGATAGACCTTCTCTCTTTCCTTCTGTACTTGTAGATGGAATCCTGCAATGAATCTATCTTCCTCAAGTTATACCAACTGCGCAAGTCTCTCTTGAACAACTCTAGTATCATCCATACCCGTAAAGGAAACAATTCTCAGGCTTGGTACCAAATACTCCATTGGAACAACAACTTCAAGACCATAGACCAACTTAAAAGGGGTCTGCATTGTTAGATTCTTGCACATGGTTCTATAGGCCCATAATACTGCTAGTACTCTTAAATCCCAATCATCCATGTTCACGCAACATATCTTGGTTAGTGTTGTTTCCAAAATCTTGTTGAATGCTTCAACTGTCCCATTTTCTTATGGATGGTACGACGTTCTCTTCTAATGGTGGACTGCAAATTCTTCAGTCAAGGCTTCCACTGTCTTATTGATGAAATGTGTTCCTTGATCTCTCATGAGGATCTTTGGGCATCCAAACTTGTTTATGATGTCATAAAATATGAAGCGCAAAGCTATAGTTGCACTACAGTTCTTAACTACTTGAGCTTCGGCCCATCTGGTCAAGTACTTTGTTGCTGTGATTATGTACCTTTCTCCTGTGCGCTTCCCTGGTGGGTTTATAGGTCCAACGAAGTAAATGGACCATTTCTTGAATTCTTGTAGGGTCAGTTGTGGTGCTAACGAAATTTCATCTCTTTTGGATGGTTTCCCAACTATTTTTCATACATCGCATGCTCTAGAATAGTCTTTAGCATCTCTGTATAAGGTAGGCCACCAAAGGCCATCTCTCATGACCTTCTGCACAGTTGATTTCCCTGCATAATGTACTCCTGTGATGCCTTCAGGAGCTTCTGCGAGGATCAACGGGTGTTCTACCTCCATAACACATCTTCGCAAGATCTCATCTGGTCCCATCTTGTATAGCTGACCAACTATAAGTGAAAAGTCTGCAGCGCACACCACTAGCTATTTCTTCTGGGGAATTGTGTACTCTCTAGGTGCCATTCCAGTTGAAAGGAATTGGACTATGTCTGTGAAGTGGTCATCAATTATTCTAATGGCTAGAAACTATGCATTCGATAGTGTATCCTCCAAATTGGTGGGTTCTTCACCATGTTCCAACCTCGACAAGTGGTTAGGGCCTTTGTTCATTCTTCCTGGCTTAACTATGATCTCAAAATCATATTCTTGAAACAACAGAATCCAACTACATATTCTCCCCCCCAACACTGGCTTATTGACCAAGAACTTCAATGCAAAGTGATCAGTAAACATTTTAAAGTGTCCTCCCAACAAATAGTGGTGAAATTTCTGTAGTGCGTACACCATGGCTAATCCCTCTCTTTCAGTAGTGGTATAACTAATCTCAACTGTGGAAAATTTTCTTCTAGCAAATGCTAGAGGATGTTCAATATCTCCTTCTCTCGGTTGTGCTAATACAACTCCTAAAGCAATAGAGGGACCATCGATATGTACTTGAAACTCTTGGGTCCAGTCTGGAAAAACCAAAATGGGCGCAATAACCATTTTCTCTTTCAATGTGTCGAATCTCTGTTGGCATTCTTTAGTCCAACTAAACTGACAATCCTTCTTCAACAACTTCTCCATGGGCACTGTGATCTGAGCATATCCCTTAATGAACTTCTTGTAGTAGCCTGTGTGTTCCAACACAATGCGTAGCTGTTTAACTGTTGTAGGAGGGGGTAGATCAACTACAATGGCGATCTTGGATGGATCTACCAGTAATCCTTTCTTACATACAATATATCCTAATAAAACTCCAAATGGGGAAAATAAAATGCACTTATTTAGATTCAAAGAAATTTGACACTGCCTTCATTTATCCAACATTAGCCTTAGAGATTCAATGTGATTCTTCAATAAACTAAAGACAGTCCAATCATCAAAATATGCTTTTAAAAATTTATGCAAAAACTCCTTGAATGCTTCGACCACCACCCTAGAAAAGATGGTTGGGGAATTCTTCAATCCAAATGGCATTACTGTATACTAATAGGACCCCCATTATGTTGCAAATGTGGTGTTGTGGCGATCTTCCTTGGCAATTCGGATCTGATGGTATCCTGAAAATCCATCTGTAAAAGAATATATCTCTTGGCCTCCCACATTATCTGACACTTCGTCAATGAATGGTGTAGGGAAGGGGTCATGTAAACAAGCATCATTCATATTTTGAAGGTCTACACATATTCTGATCTCTCCTGTCTTCTTGTCTTGTACCACCATAGGGATAATCAACTCTGATTCTTCCACTGGTTCTATAGTCCCTGCTTCCAACATTCTGTCAAGCTCAATCTTCACTTTCTCCTTATATTTGGGGTTCAATCTGTAAGGTCTCTGTTTGACTAGTCTAGCATCTGGCTTTAAGGGAATCCTCATCTCTCCCATAGGCCCTTTAATTCCCTTCATATCAGTGAACTTGGTTGGAAACAAGTCCCGATACTCGTGCAACAACTCAGTAATCTTGTCAATGGTGGCAACATCCCAATAATCTTCGACATTGGCAACCTTCGATGTCTCCTCTGTTCCAATATTGACTTTCTTAATCTTAATTGGCTGTCCAATGAATGGAAAATTAATTCTTGGTCCTTCCACATATCTCTGGCCTTCTGTTTCTGCGATGTTTACTTTCCTCAGATCATCATATTCATCCACATTAATGTTGTAACAACCTTGCAGTTTCTGGAGAGGCGTAGTCCATTCATCCTATTCCTTTTATAAGGGAATGATGGATACCTCGAATGCTTTCTGTCTCACAATCTGTAATGCTTGATCTACTGACGAAAATTGACTTTCAAACAGGAATGTAGTTATAAAATTCTGAGTCATACCTTCCCAATCCATAGTGATGAGGCACAACTTTGCTTGGAGGTACCATTTGATAGGTATCATGTCTAGTGTGTTGATGAATTTGTGTACCCACTGTTCTTGCGGAATTTCACTCCAGGCCTCTTCGCAGCTTCACACATGGTCCTTTGGGAAAATTCAACCTGTGTAGCGAACTTCGTAGCCTTCTACCTGTGCCGAGAAGCTCGCTATCATCAAGGTATGAAACTGTATCCAATATTTAATATTTCTTTTATGTGTCCCCCACCATCTCACTGGTGTGGCTTTCAGGGCCTCATCCATGGCTAGTAATCTCTGTTGTATTGGTACATTCTCCTCAAAGTCTGACAAGAATGCTTCTAAAGGATTCAAGCCATCAAAGGTGGGTAAGTTACTTACTGTTGTGCCAATCCAACGAACTTCTCTGGTTAATATAACACATCTTCTTGTGGATACTTCGTACATCTTATTCTTCCATTCATCCAGTGTTTCTTATGAATTTGATGAACATGCGCTCTCACTTCGCCAACTTAGATTCCCATCGGTTGTGGGATTAATGTAATCCTACCATTTGGCAGTTAGCTTGTAGATGTTTTCTAGTGCATATGCGTAGTCTTATTATCTGATGGGATCTGTGTATCACTGACCTTCATCAGGATCTAAAGGTGCAATGAACCTTAGACCATCACCTTCAAAAGTCATATGTCTCTTCTTTAAGTGAAAAATAGTAGAGTTATTGAAGGCCCAGTCAATTCCCAATAGTGCGGGGTAGGGGAAACTGTCATCAACTATTTCAATTACCTCAAAATCTGCAAATGTTCTTACTCCATCAATTTCCACAAGGACATGGTCCAATCGTCCAAATGGGCTGACAACTTGCTGATTATCCATCCTAAGCTTGATAGCGGAATAGATCAATTTTGGTTTTCCCATCTGTGCCCAAGTTTGCTTCATCATGACATTGACCTCCGACCCTATGTCAAGGACCACATAGTCTATCTCATACTCTCCTATTTGAGCATTCAAATGTAATTCCTTATTTGTCCTTCTCTTTTTACCAATTTGGTGTACTACCTTATTTAGTAAGGGATCTATCTTTCCTAGCTCATATTGTCTGATTAAATTTTTTAACTCTTGTACAACTCTTTCATCTTGAATTAACTTAATACAAGTATGTAAAAAGTCCATGATCTTGCTTACCTCTTTTCCTTCTCTTAGTGAAGCAGACTGATCAAATGTGTGAGGCATTCCATACTCTCTTATTTCTGGTCTTGTATTTGATGAAGAACCTTAGTCTCCTCTAAATTATTTGATGTTGCCTCAAACATTTGTCTTTCTTTCTTTGCATCAAAGGCTCGGGTCTTCTCCGTAGCTTTCCTGATTCCTGAATCTTCTGTAATCTTCCCTTGGGCCAATTTGTCTTCTCTTGTAACAATGCCTCCTCTAGTTATAAAAATGACTCTAGGGTCTCCTCTGCGAGGTTCAACATAGATCAATTGCACTTGAGGGTTCTACTGAGGTCCTCGTCTTTCCTAAAGCTTGGCTAGCAACACATGACAATCTTCTATAACATGGTCAAATGAGCTACAGTAGCTGCAAGTGGTACAAGGGTTCTGATGATCCCTTGCAAGGTTTCCTAGTTGTGTGCAGTTATAACAGATGATTTTTCCTCGACCTTGACCCATTCCTCCTCCTCGTCCTCTTCCTCTGAATCCACCGTGAGGATTGAAGTTACCTCTCCCAGGAGAGTTATACTATGTAGCATTTCCTTCTTGTTGTACTACGCCTTGGATCTTATATATGTCTCTTGACCTTTCATGCATGAGACCATAAGCCCTACAATCCTTATCATCATGCCCTACAGACTTACATAATGTACAATAAAAATTCGTAGGTGTCTGAACATACTTTTGCATATAATCGCACTCACAAGTAAGATGTTTGTTCCTGCATACCTCGCACCAGGGTAAGGTGAATTGCTTCAAGGGGCTCGGAGCTCCAGAAGCCAAGTATTCATTGAATAGAGGGCAGTTTTCCTTGTCATGACCTTCTGATTTGCATTTAACACACCATATATCTTCTCTTTTATCTTTTCCCTTGTCTTTCTTCATATCTTTGACCTGCAGAGACAAACTAGTTAGTTGACTCAGGATCTGACTCATACCTGAGCTGGATTCTCCCATAGGGGATGATTCAAGCTTCATGGCGATCTCCAATGCCTCAGCGTGCGAAGCAATCTTTTGTTGCATCAGGGGAAATCTGATGTGTGGTAGGAGGGCAACAATGCACCATTCTTTTTTTTGTTCATCTGGGATCTGGAAAGTTAATCAGTCTGTCAATGTTTTGAATCTCAGATTGAATTCCCACATGGGTTCAACCACTTTCTTCTTGATCTCTTTCAACTCTGTGATACATTGGGATTCTGATTTAGGTTTCTTGAATTTTTCAATCAGCGTGTTCTTGATCTGATTCAATGGCTTAGGCTGTGCAAGTCCTTGGACAAGCTTCATGTACCAACTCAGTGTGCGATCTCTGAGAGTTGTACTGAACTGGGTTCTTTTGACAGCTTCATTTGTGACATTCTTAATGTTCCATATAGCTTCACACAGGAACTAGTGCTGATCAAGATCTTTAGATCCATCTCCCCTAAAGATAGGAAGTCTCATCTCATCTGCCATAGATATTACTTGGGTTCCTGACTGAATATGTGGTGGAATACTATGGACAGTGCTCTGGACGCTTTGGTGACTGGGATTACTTTGGTTGCTTAATACTGAATCGACATGAAGGATAATAGTACTTACTTCAATGGTCTGTGTAGTTTCTAAGCATTCAAGTCCTCCTTGACGAAGCTCTTGAGATTTTCCTTCCTCTATCCTAGTGGGTTATGAATGTTCTTTGTCCATTAGATCTGCTTCTTCTCCACTGTAGAAACCCTCCTCCCCGTATTTCTTCTTAAACAAGTTCGCAAGATGGAATTCTCTGAACACTTTCCCACTGTACGTATGTCCAGCTTCTATGTCGCTGTCGCTATTTGAATTTTTGAACATTAGCCTTTCTGGATCCAACCAATCTATTGTATCTTCAAGATGTTCTTCTCATGCAATAGCATCTTGAGTCTCAGCTTCAAGAATTTTAAAAATTTTCCTCTGGGTCCCTTAAAGAAATATCTCTCAGCCTAGCTGTATGACTCTACCCCATCAACAACAAAATCTGTGATGTACCCTCCAATGGTACTATAAAACCAATCATCTATTGCTCGTGATATGGTGTTATCAGCTTCCTTGACCTTCTTGATCAACTCCGATGTCCAGACCACATGAAGTCTAGATCAGATCTCGAACTGGGTATTGATTAATATAGCTAGCCACTCATATATCTCTTGATGGATTCCTCCAAAGAATATCTCGTGTATATCAGTAAAAATATGCTTCTCCAACCGGTCCTCTGAACTAAGATTAGGGTTCTTGTTTTGGGCTTCAGCGAAGTCCTTTTCTTGATCTTCTATCCACTTTTGAGTTTCTGTCTTTGATGGAAACCACCTTGACATTCCCTTAAAAAGATTCATGTCCCGGCAACAGAACCATTTTTTGACACAGGGGAAGACCTAGGGTTTAGCTCCAAGAGCAAACCAACAAACCCTAGCTACTTGCCCTTTCGACAACACCTGTGAAGCAGATGCTGTCTCACTCGAAGAAGCTATGAGGGGGTTGCAAGATAGAGATGTATACAAGCAAGGGGAATATCAAGTGGATCTAACACAAGAACAACACAACATTCATATATCACTTATCAGCTTGATCTACTCCATGCATCTATCAGATCTACCTTAGCAATGCAATAGCAGTATATGAAGGACAAATACAAAATACCAATTATACACAAAACAAAATATACGTGTTTCATAGAACTGTGCTATTATATTGATGTAAAGCATACCGTTCTTGTCTACGCTGAAGATCTTACAATCCAGAAGGATCTTTTACCCAACACTTCTCTCTCTCACAATACTCTTCTCTCGACCAACTCAATATCAACAGTAACAATAACAACACATCAACCCAAAAGTACCAACCCAACCTAGGCCCTTTAGACCTCTATTTATACTTTACAATCATTCACCGACATCCTTAGGTCGAAACCTAAGTGTCCAAAAACCTAGATACCAAAACCCTAGGTGTCTAAAACCCTAGGTCAACTTGACCCGTTTTTTCAGGGCTTCGCCAGCCTGTCTTTCCTTCTTTCTCGCACGGTGCTCCAAAGCATCTAATGGTGACTTTTTCCTCTTTCTGATTCATCCATGATCCTTTTTCCTTTCTTATCTTTCATCCTTGATCTCCTCATCCAACGACTTTCTTTCTCAGGCCTCACTCCATCTTTTCTTCTCTTTTGATCACTTCGACCCAGTATCAGTCACTGTGTCTTTCACGAAGTTCGGTTTTTCCCTTTTCTTCCTCGTTCTTCTCTTCCTTCCATAACCAAGGGACAACACTATCAAAATTCAAATACCACTGCCTTGGAGCTTTATTTAGGCCATACAATCTCTTCTTCAACATGCATGCCAAAATTTCCTTCCCTTTGACCTCATACCCCTCTGGCTACTGCATATACATCTCTTCCTTTAAATCCCCATGGACAAAAGCTATTTTTACATCTAAGTGTTCAAGATGAAAATATTCTACTGCCAAAAGACTTAAAATAGTCCTAATTGAAGTCATTTTAACAATAGGAGAAAATATTTCATCAAAATCTATACCTTTCTTTTGTGCAAACCCCTTTAAAATAAGTCTAGCCTTGTGCCAATTTTTTCCTCCATATTATTCCTTCAACTTGTAAACTCATTTATTCTACAATTCTCTTTTTCCTGCAAACAAATGAACCAAGTCCCAAAACTGGTTATTTACCAAGGAATCCATTTCCTCTTTCATGCCTTGCGAGTCCCACTTCTTTTTGGTGTCTACCTGCATTGCATCTTCATAACATTTTGGTTCACCAGAATCAGTAACAATAAATAATGAAATGAAGGACAATATCGTTTAGGGGGTCTACTTAACCTAGTATATCTTCTAACAACACTTGTAGGAGTTTGACGTACCTATTGTTCGTGTTGTACATTTTGATTTTTTGGTACCTTTGGAATTTCTTTTTTAGTGATCTCATCAAGCACTATGTATTATGGTTTTTATTTTTCCCGTTTCTTTCCTTGCAACTGATATTTGTACATGTCCTTCTCATTGAATATGACATCTCTACTCCTAATTATTTTTTTATTTTCATAATCCCATAAGCGATAATCAAAATCATTAACACTGTATCCAATAAAGGTACACTTCTTGGATCTTGCCTCAATATTTGTTTTATTTTCTTATCAATATGGACAAATGATTCATAATCGAAAGTATTCAAAAAAGAATAGTTTACCTTTTTACCTGTCCATGCCTCCTCTGGAATTCTACCATTCAAAGAGCTTGAAGGCCCCTTGTTTATTAAGTAAACATCAATATCTACAACATCTAACTAGAACTGTAAGGGAAAACTAACATGCAATCGCATACTCCTTGCACACTCCATGATTGTCTTGTTCATCCTTTCTGACACACCATTTTCTTGTGGTGCTCCTGGAACTGTCTTCTCTCTATGAATCCCATGATATGAAAAGTAATCATCAAAATCTGAGACACTACAACCTTTTTCCTGTCTCCTTCTCAACCAAATATTTCCATTTCTTAAAAGTATAAAAAACATTAGATTTTTGTCTACTGCAATAAACCCAAGTTTTTCTAGTTGCATCATCAATACAAGTAACATAATAACGAGAGCCACCAAGATATGATACATGAGCTAGTCCCCATACATATGTATGCACAATCTCTAACCTTTCACTCTTCTTTTATTTTCTGACTCTGAGAAATCTGACTCTCTTCTATTTTCCATAAACACAATGCTCACAGAAATCCAAATCAATTTGTTTAAGATCTAAAAACAAATTTATTTTGTGAAGTATCTGCATCCCCTTCTCACTCATGTGTCCAAGCCTATGATGCCATAGTGCTGTATCCACTCATGTAGAATATAAAGATATAAAAGAGTCAGTATTACAACTACATAAATACAATGTACCTACCTTCTTTCCTTTTTCTATCACCAATGATCCTTTGGTGACCTTCCACACCTTACTGTAAATATGGGTATACAACCTTCACTTGCCAACTTCCCTATTGAAATTATATTTTTCCTTAGATCTAGAACATGTCTTACCTCTTTAAAAAACCATTGGTTTCCATTTCTTTGCTTTATTTTTACCTTTCTCATTCCAACAATTTTGCATGGTGCATCATCACCCAAATGAACCTGTCCAAAATCACCTTGAACATAATCTAGAAAATGTTTCCTATGGGGTGTGGAATGAAATGAAGCCCCTGAATCTACTACCCAGGACTTAGAAATATTATCTACAGAAAGAATCAAAGCATCTTGTAACACATTACCTGTTACATTTACTTCCTAATTTTTCTCATGTTGTCCATCTCTTTGTTTCTTTGGAGCTCTGCAGTCTTTCTTCATATGTCCTTTATTCCCACAATTCCAATACTCTATCTTTCCAAATTTGGAATGGATCTGCCTTTCTAGAATTCCCGTGGTTCCTTGAGCCCTTTCCTCTATCCTTTTGTTTTCCCCTGTTCTCCATGTTTAACGCATTACCTAATGTCTCACTTGTGCTTTTCCATTGCATTTCCTCACTAAGGATAAAACCAAAATCATCATCAAATTTTAAAGTGTTTGAACCAGAGACAGATTTACTTACATCCATGACCAAGTCGTTCGAGCTTTCTAGCAATGAGCATAAGATTAGAAGAGCCTTGACCACATCATCAAAGTCCACTTTTATATAACTTAGTTGATTAGTAACCATATTAAATTCATTTAAATGATCTGCAATAGATCCACCTTCTAACATCTTCATATTAAATAATCTTTTCATTAGAAATACCTTATTGGACGCCGAGGGTTTTTCATATATTTTATCCAATGCATCCATTGGTTCCTTCGTTGTCTTTTCTTTCTAAATATTGAAATCCACCGATGTTGCCATACTCAGCCATATCGTTCCTAGTGCCTTTCTATCAAGAAACTCCCATTCTTCGTCCTTAATGGCCGTCGACTTTTTTTCTATTCCACCTAATGGTAGGAATAGATCCTTCTGATACAAATAATATTCCATCTGCATCTTCCATAACTGGTAGTTTTGGCCATTAAATTTCTCGACCCTAAACTTTCGATCTTCCGCCATTGCTCCCACTCGAACTAGGAACCCTATTTTCCTGCGAGTTACCTTTTGCTCTGATACCAGTTGTTAGTAAAATAGGATCACGAATGAATAAAATAAAATAAATGCAGAAATAAAAGACAGAATATACACAATACAATAGAGACACATATATACGTGGTTCCCTCAATGTGGGCTACGTCCACTAGAGAAATTTCTAGGTCCTTCCTTTATTATTATCCAACAAATAAAGGGATACAACCTACAACACACCCACAATAAATTACTCTTATTTCTCTCACAGTCTCCTCTCTCAGAATAAAATATACACAATGATGCATAGATGCAATACATTTCCCTCACAAATGAGGGTTTCCTTCTAGGGAAAAAAAACCCTAACATAAATTCTACCGTTAGATCTGTGACCTTATAATGAACGATCTAGATTTACAATGAAATTACAATATACATTTATAAGGATTTTTTTCCTTCAGGGCCTTTTCCCTTGAACCCCCATCGGGGAACGTTGTCCCCCGAACCCCCAACAGGGGCCCGCTTTCCCCTGGACCCCCCAGCCAGGGGGATGGACCCCCTAGAACCTACAAAGGGTTAACCCCCCTCTACACTCCCCCACATGGGGGAGTGCACATTCTTCTGGGCTGTAAAGTCTTCATGGGGTATAAACATGGCTGAAAACAAAGACTTCTAAATCAGGAAGATAATTAGGCTCCACAACCAACAATCTCCCACTTGGAGACTGATCTCAACAAATCCATCGTTGTTGTATATGTTGGATTATGAACCTTATTGGACCTAGAAAATTTCTCATCTTCACCTTCATGCTTGAAGACCAATTGAAACTGATCAGGAAGTCAATTTCTCCCTGGTTACTCCCTTAGTTAACATGTCAACATGATTCTGGCTAGTGTGTATCTTTTCCAACTTCAAATGTCCATCTTCTAAGACAGATTGTATGAAATGGTACCTGAGATGTATATGCTTAGTATTCGAATGGAAGGCCGACTTATTTGCAATATGAATGGAACTCTCACTGTCACAATACAACTTGCTATTCTCCTACTTCTTTCCCATTTCCTCCATAAACCTCTGTAACCAAATCATCTCTTTACTAACCTCTGTAGCAACAACATACTCTGCCTCTATTTTTGAAAGTGCAACAACCTTTTGCAGTTTCAGAATACAACTTACTGTTGTTCCACCTATAGTAAAAACATAGCCTGTGGTGCTCCTCTTCCTATATTTATCACCTGCTATATCTGAATCAACATATCCTTGTAGAACAATGTATGAACCTTCAAAACATAATGCATGAGTAGAAGTACCTCTCAAATACCCGAGAATCCACTTTACTGCCTCCCGATGTTCTTTACCTGGATTGTTCATATACCTGCTCACAACTCCCATTGCATGTGCAATATTTGGTCTTGTGCAAACCATCACATACATCAAGATGCCAATTGCTAATGAATAAGGGACCCTGCACATGTATTCTATCTCCTCCCATGTCTTGGGAAACATTTCCTTATTTAACTTGAAATGGATGGCCAAAGGTGTACTAACTGGTTTTGCATTCTGCATTCTAAACCTCTCCAACACCTTCTTTATGTACTCACCCTGAGACAATGTCAATTTGAAATTTTTTCTGTATCTTGTTATTCTCATACCAAGGATTTTCTTTGCAGCACCCAAATCCTTCATTGCAAATGAATTAGCTAATTTCTTCTTGAGCACATTTATTTCCTGCATATTAGACCCCGCAACAAGCATGTCATCTACATGAAATAACAACATAATATAGATTCCATTTTATAGCCTTTTAAAATAAACACAGTGATCATAATGACATCTACTATAACCTTATTTTTTCATAAGCCTGACAAACTTCAAATACCACTGCCTTGGATCTTGCTTTAGGCCATACAAGCTCTTCTTAAAATGCATACCAAATTTTCCTTCTCTTTGACCTCATACCCATGTGGCTACTGCATATAAATCTCTTCTTCCAAATCCCGATGGAGAAAAACTGTTTTTACATCTAACTATTCAAGATGCAAATCTTCTACTGCCACAAGAATTAAAATAGTCGTAAATTAAGTCATTTTAACAATAGGAGGAAATATTTCATCAAAATCTATACCTTTCTTTTGTGCAAACCCCTTTACAACAAGTCTATCCTTGTACTGTTTTTTCCCTCCATCTTCTTCCTTCAACTTGTAAACCCATTTTTTCTGCAATGCTATTTTTCCTAGAGGCAACTGAACCAAGTCCCAAGTTTGGTTATTTACCAAGGAATCTATTTTCTCTTTCATGCCTTACTCCCACTTATTTTTGGTGTCTACCTTCATTGCCTCTTCATAACATTCTGGTTCACCAGAATCAATCAACAATAGACAATAAAATGAAGGAGAGTATCATTCAGGGGGTCTACTTAACCTGGTAGATCTTCTAACAACACTTGGAGGAGTTTGAGGTACCTTCTGGTCCTGTTGTTGTACATTTTTATTTTCTGGTACCTTTGGAATTTATTTTTCAGTGCTCTCATCAAGCACTGTGTATTCTGGTTTTTCTTTTTCCTGTTTCTTTCCCTGCAACTGAATTTGTACATGACCTTCTCATTGAATATGAAATCTCTCCTCCTAATTATTTTTTTATTTTCATAATCTCATGAGTGATAACCAAAATCATTAACACCGTATCCAATAAAGGCAAACTTCTTCGATTTTTCCTCAAACTTTGTTCTATTTTCTTTATCAATATGGACAAATGATTCACAACCAGAAGTATTCAAAAAATAATATTTTACCTTTTTACTTGTCCATGCCTCCTCTGGAATTCTACCATCCAAAGAGCTTGAAGGTCCTTTGTTGATTAAGTAAACAACAATATCTACAACATCTTCCCAGAACTGTAAGGGAAAACCAACATGCAATCTCATACTCCTTGCACACTCCATGATTGTCCTCTTCATCCTTTTTGACACACCATTTTATTGTGGTGTTCCTGGAAGTGTATTCTCTCTATGAATCCCATGGTATGGAAAGTAATAATCAAACTCCTTGCTGCAATATCCACCTCCATTTTCTGATCTGAGACACTTCAACCTTTTTCCCGTCTCATTCTCAACGAAATCTTTCCATTTATTTAAAGTATCAGAAACATTAGATTTTGGTCGAATGCAATAAAACCAAGTTTTTCTAGTTGCATCATCAATAAAAGTAACATAATAATGAGAGACACCACGAGATGATACTTGAGATGGTCCCCATACATATGTATGCACAAGCTCTAACCTTTCACTATTCTTTTCTTTTCCGATTATGAGAAATATGACTCTCTTTTGTTTTCCATAAACACAATGTTCACATAAATCCAAATCAATTTGGTTAAGTTATGGAAACAAATTTATTTTGTGAAGTATCTTCATCCCCTTCTCACTCATGTGTCCAAGCCTATGATGCCACTGTGTTGTATCCACTCCTGTAGAATCTAAAGATATAGAAGAGTCAGTATTACTAGTACATAAATACAATGTACCTACCTTCTCTCCTTTTGCTATCACCAATGATCTTTTGGTGACCTTCCATACCTTATTTTTAAATATGGATATACAACCTTCACTTGCCAACTGCCCTTTTGAAATCAGTTTTTTCCTTAGATATGGAACATGTCTTACCTCTTTCAACAACCATTGGTTTCCATTGCTTTGCTTTATTTTTATCTTTCCCATTCCAACAATTTTGCATGGTGCATCATCACCCAAATGAACCTGTCCAAAATCACCTTGAACATAATTTAGAAAATGTTTCCTATGGGGTGTGGCATGGAATGAAGCCCCTGAATATACTACCCAAGACTCAGAGATATTATCTACAAAAATAATCAAAGCATCTTGTAACACATCACCTGTTACATTTTCTTCCTAATTTTTCTCTTGTTTACCATCTCTTTGTTTCTTTGGAGGTCTGCAGTATTTCTTCAGATGTCCTTTCTTCCCACAATTCCAACACTCTATCTTTCCAAATCTGAATTTGGATCTGTCCTTCTTAGAATTCTTACGGTTCCCTGAGCCCTTTCCTCTATCCTTTTGTCTTCGCTCGTTCTCCATGCTTAACACATTACCTGATGTCTCACATATGTTTTTTCATCGCATTTCATCACTAAGGATAACACCATCAAATTTTAAAGTGTTTGAACCAGAGAAAAAGTTACTTACAACCATGACCAAGTTGTTCCATCTTTATGGTAATGAGCACAATATTAGAAGAGCCATGACCTCATCATCAAAGTCCACTTTTACAGAACTTAGTTGATTAGTAACCGTATTAAATTCATTTAGATGATCTGCAACAAACCCACCTTTTGACATCTTCATATTAAATAATCTCTTCATTAGAAATACCTTATTGGACACCAAGGGTTTTTCATATAGTTTATCCAATTCCTCCACCATCTCATTCATTGTCTTTTCTTTTGAAATATTGAAATCCACCGATGATGCCAGGCTCAGTCGTATCGTTCCTAGTGCCTTTCTGTCAAGAACCTCCCATTCTTCGTCCTTCATGGCCGTCAAAATTTTTGCTATTCCACCTAATGGTAGGAATAGATCCTTTTTATATAAATAATATTCCATCTGCATCTTCCATAACTGGTAGTTTTGGCTGTTAAATTTCTCGACCCTAAACTTTCCATCTTCCACCATTGCTCCCACTCGAACCAGGAACCCTCTTTTCCTGCGAGTTACCTTTCTCTCTGATACTAGTTGTTAGAAAAACATGATCGCAAAGAAATAAAATAAAACAAATGTGGAAATAAAACACAGAAGATACACAATACAATAGAGACATAGATATACATGGTCCACCCAATGTGGGATACACCCACCAAATAAATTTCCAGGTCCTTCCTTTATTATTATTCAACAAATGAAGGGATTCAACCTACAACACATCCATTGTAACTTCCTCTTATTTCTCTCACAATATCCTCTCTCATAATACAATATTCGCAATGATGCATAGCCGTAATACATTTCCCTCATAAAAGAGGGTTTCCTTCTAGAGAAAAAAACCCTGACATAACTTCTACCGTCATATCTGCGACCTTATAATGAACGGTCTAGATTTACAATGAAATTACTATATACATTTACAAGGAAATTTTTCCTTCAGGGGCTTCGCCCCTAAACCCTCGCCGAGGGCCTGCTTTCCCCCGGAACCCGTAGAGGGGTTAACCCCCCTCTGCACTCCCTCGCGTGGAGGAGTGTACATTCTTCCAAGGTGTAAAGTCTTCATGGGGTATAAACATGGATGAAAACAAAGACCTATGAATCAGGAAGATAATCAGGATCCACAGCAAACACTCACCTGGGCACTTCACTGTAAGGTAGGAATGTAGGTCAAGTGGTGATAGTATGGATGTAACTTTTCCATATATTATGATATACTTTAAGGTATGGATCGTTCTCTGGAAATTCCCTGCAAATGAACATCCTGTACATTTCTTCCCATGTGTTGTAGCCCTGAAGAGCTATGAGATGACTAGTATCGAGCATTATCATTGCGTCTGAGCTACTTACTCGAGGTGCCATAGATGACTATGGAATTCTAGATCTACAACTTACAACTTTAGACATTTCCTCGTTCTCTTGACCTGTAGGATCCAAAAATACGTGAAGTTCCTTAGGTTTATTTAAATACACAACTTTAATTCATAAATCTTAATCATCTATCTTGAGAGATATGACACATAAATACTTGGCATTTGTATACCCTTATCCATTAATAACAATCATGTGAATGATAAAGTCTCGAACCTATATCCAACCTATTAGTCATTGAAGCATTAATGCAATTAATTCTTAGTAATTATTTCACAGGTGGGAAAAAGCACGTGATCAAGAGCCCTTTTCAGAATGTCGGTTCATGGGGAGATGGCTTTCGCAACTTGCATCTCACAAGTGTGGGAAATATGTTTCCATGGTTTCCAGGTAAGGATATTCCGCATGGGTGACTCCTTAGGTTCTCGTAGGATGCAGTGTGTGGGTTAATCATAGGTGAATGATGCCGCAACGACATGAGATATTTCATGGGGTCCACGTTGTGTTTTTGGTCAAATTTAGCATATGGATATCCTTTTGGATTATCATACTTTGGCCAAGGGGAGTCACATGATATGTGATAATGTGTCATGCAAGAAGGTATATAATCACATTCGACAGGTTTTCATGAATCACCGTGAAGCAACATTCCACAAAGGTGTGCACCTCATGGGTAGTTGTGAAACTTGATATGCATGTGTTCTTATTATAAATTTCCCGTGGGATATTTTCTGCAAGTTCACGCTTCACGAGAAAATAGTCATCAATGGTTAGAATAATTGTTGAGGAATCTCCACGAGGTTCCCTCCCACAAAAGCACTACTTGGTTATTGGAGGATAGGTAAGTAATAAGCCCAAGTAAGAGGTCCACAATCTACTAAATATTTACACTAGCTTAGCAGGTTAGGATTAGTCCCTTGCGAAAGGATAGACATGACGGTCATGGGAACAATAGAAAATCTCAGTGACCAATAAAAAGGGTAGGAAAAACCTCCACTACTCGTGATATCCAGACCTTAGAATAAAGGGTGACTAAGGTATTAGGTTAGGTAGAAATTTAGTAAGGGGAGTCCCATTTAATTTTCCTAAGGTAGAAAAAATAAATGGGAATTGTTGTGGGTAAAACAACTCCAAATCACCAAAGCCTAAAATGGGACCTACAAGCCAATAGCTCCAAATTTTCCACCTAGAAAATACCAAAATAGATGACAAATTTTATAATAATCCATTTTGGATCAATTTTTATTATATTGTATAAGATTATATATATATATATATATATATATATATATTATTCACTCATTCACATATTTAGACTATAATGAACTAGACTAAATCTTGTAATGTGGATGATGGTGCAACTATAACATTATTAACTGATATCCATCAATATTTCTTTATCCAAAATCCAGTTTCCCCCTCTTGGTACTCAGATAATCCAACCAATCCTTCATCACTCATAGGCCTCATTTCCACTTCTCTTGGTGCTTGTATGATCCCACTTTCCATGGTGTGGGTCCCTCTCTTGAGACTAGTTTTAATATGCCTCATGGGATGGTATAATAACATTACAATGATTGACAATGGACTTTAAAGAGAAACTGAAAGTTTATCTATTTACATAATGATGCCCTCCTGTGTGTTCCATCTATACACTTCATACACTTCACTTTTGGATTTGTTAACCATCATTCATGAAGCCTCCAAGAAATATTCGAGAACAATTTGAAGCACCTTGATATAGTTAGTGAGGCCCATCTAATGAGCATTATATAATTCACATATGTATTTGATTCACTAGTCTTGATGGGCCAAATAATTACAATAAGATTATTGAACTCCTCATCTTAAATTTAATTTATCAATCGAGAAGTGTCCTTCTTTATGAGGTACTATGAATTGTATACACAACTACATGAGTGCAATATAAATTATGAATTAATGAAGAACATGAAATATAATTATTTGCTTGAACAGTTAGTTGGTTTCCTTCCTTAAGAAGTTAGTTCATAATCTTCACTCCCTCTTCCATGAGAAGAAAATGCGACTATAGGGTTACTAGTTGGCTGCTACATGACTAAATCAACATGGAATTCGATAGTTAATGAGGTGATGTGTCATAGGTTCAACAACCTCTTCATTGTCATACACCATAGGCTAATTGTAAAAAAATATTCGAGTGTTTCATATCTAAACTATCTAGGGAACTAGGTAATGAAGTGATGTTGGAGTGGAAATAATGTTGCTAATGGAAGATACATAATTAAATTCAAAAGAAAATATGATGCTCATTATTAGTACTTTATATTCTATTTATCCATCCACTTAGGTTGGTGACTTGCACTCTTAAATCCCAGATAAAGAAACATGGGATAAAGGAGGTGGATCTCACTGTTGTTTGAGATGAAATATATAGTGTAAATAAGATCATTCAATCACTAAATGATATTCAATAATGATTACTTTTAGATTCAAATAATATATATCAAGATGATGAAAACCATAATCATAAAGTTGTAAATGTTGTAATGAAGAAGGGAAATCACCTATTCGAAATAACATGAAAGAAGCTACAAAACTATATAAAAAATACTAAAGTAAATTGAATAACACAACCACATGAAACTGTAATCTAGTGCATAATTGATAATACTAAATATAAATGGGTTGCTTTCATTCCCTTGAGTGGGACTATTATGATTCTGATTTTTTGAATAAAGAATATTGTCTTTCCAAATTTGAGCATTTGGTGGTTTCATTAAGGTTTTCGTGTGATAACCTTGAGTAGTCGAAGCTACAAAACTATATAAAAAATACTAAAGAAAATTGCATAACACAACCACATGAAATTGTAATCTAGTGAAAAATTGATAATACTAAATATAAAGGGGTTTCTTTCGTTCCCTTGAGTGGGACTACTCAAGGTTATCACAAGAAAACCTTAATGAAACCACCAAATGCTCAAATTTGGAAAAACAATATTATTTATTCAAAAACTCAGAATCATAATAGTAGAATGTCTCTACAATTTGAATTCACTATGGAATTTTTACCCCAAGAATAAGTTCTCCTTTATCACCTCCATCCTATCCTTAGTTATAATGGAAAATCCTAACTAGTCCTTTAATCAATCATTGATTGAAGGGTGATTGTCTCCTTGCTTTCTATAATCATGTAACCTTGTTTCAAGGGACATGTTTTCTCCTTCCTTCATTTTGAATGTCACAATCAACAAATCAAATGAGGATAACAGATGATTGAATGCTTTAAGTGCTTGTATCCCTTGTATATTTGAGAGGGGTGATGATTCCACTTTTATCTCATGTGGAGATGACTTCTCATTGATGGAGATAATCCCATTAAGGTGATAAGGATTCAACTTGCTTTCTTCATCATTAACTCATAATCTCAAAAATGCATAAATTCATTCAAAAATTCATAATTAGGCTAAGTCACATCACATGAACTATGAGACTCAAGCATTCATTAAAGTCAAACATGCATAACCCAAATTGTTGCATATTTATCATAATATTTTATAGTTTTATGCAAAATTTAGTCTCTTAGGGTACAAAATAGATCACATCAACTATAATATGGGCCTTGAAATCCTACCATATAGTGGCCCATCATCACCTACCAACATAGAGGTTTTTCACATCCTTATGCAACCAAAAATGTGTCCCACAACTATCCTTTTACTTTACTCGCTCTATTAGTCCATCATGTTGTTCTCTACCTATCTTCCTAAAATTGTGTTCTGGCACCCCAACCATGATATCCAACTATCTACTCCACTTATTTCCAACTCTTATGCTGCTTCTCCTCATCTAATTCCCCTGTAGGTGTTGGGTGTAAAAGGAGAGGAGAATTGAACATAGGTCCAATCCATCTAATATTTACCTTTCTCAAGGTTTCCTTGCAGAACTATGCCCTAATTAAAGAAAATTGTAGATTTTGGTGAGAATGAGGCTCCATTATTTGGAGGTCAGTGGGAAGCCCATCCCATTTAATTTCGTAGGCTTGGAGTTCCTTTTCTATGGAATATATGATCTTAGCGTCATAGTGGAAAATTCCCCCCCTCTATTTTCCCTCAAAGATAGGCATCGACTCTATATCTAATGTGAAGGTCACATGGTTGTCGATCACCTCCTTGATCCTTATTTCTTCGGAACTAATCTAAATATGGCTTCTTGTTTCTTCCTCTATATACTTTTGTAATTCAATAGCCCTTAGATCATCATGGTTAATCCAAGATAATAATCCTCTAAGATGCACCTCTCCTACATAGGGTTTTGGTGACCATCTATAGGGGCGAGGTAACACATAATTGTGTAGGTATAACTCACTCAAATAATATCTTTCATATTTTCCACCATGTTGGCATGTTTTTATGAATTACTTGGGTGTATAAACTTGGAAAGGGAGATGGCTAATTATTCTACCCAATTAAATTTGTGCCACTGTTGTTTAAGAAAAGAGTATATACCTTGGTTGGAGGCTTGCAACTCAACATCTCCTCAGATAATTCTTCCATCTTGGAAATGAAGGCTTCAAAGATGTCAATTCTTTCACTTTTTCTGGTCAATTCTTATTTGTACTTGTCCAACCCAATTTTCATACTCTTATTTTCTTCTTCCACCCATCTACTACTATCCCTATGTTATATTTTCATGATATTGAACTTTTCTTGAAATTTTTCCATTTTTAGCTCAAGATGAAATTTGTAAATCCCTTCACCAATTCCTTTCATACTTGTCCTTGTTTTGCAAGAGTTATCCATTTAATTTCTTTAGCCTTGGAATTTTATAGCTCACTCATAAGATTTTGTACATCATTCAAGTATTTGAATGGAATAGAGCATTCCTATATATTTACATGGGTGCTAGAAAGAGGAGTGATTTCATGCTTCTTTGTTGTCTGCAACATGGTCCTAGATCTTATGCCAATGGACTATTCTCTCTTCTTTTTTATGTGGATATTTTCCTTGAGTATCAGAGGGTTATTGTCACAATTCCCCATCCTAATCAAGGTGGAAGCTAAGTACTTATATTTATCCTCCACCTTAGTTTTATTTTGGGGTTTCTTCTTCCTACCAATTTTTGATTTTCCTACTTTATTCTCCCCCCCAGAGTACCTTATATGAAGGTTTTCATTGAATACATCTTGGAGGGATATGAATTGTTCTTTGCTTATTGTGATGAAATCCTCTCATGATAATTTTTCAAGTTTTGTTTCTAAGGCATCACATATAATCATTTTTATCAACCCATGGTGGGACGATGCTTCTTCCTTACCCTTTTGAAACTTGACATTCATTTCCCTCAAGGATTATAATAAGAAGTAGGGTACACTAAGATTCTCTATAGGTCTTTGATGAAACAAATTTCTCAACTAGTGGAGAAGTATGAAGTGGTAAGAATATTCCATACTTAAACTTGCTTCACAAGTGACGTACTTCAAGAGGTGATATTCCATCTCATCCCATGGTTCAAGTATAATGTCTCTTTTTACCCAAATTTATTTTCTTCCACTTATTCATGGTCGAGTAGGAACAATTTCATGGAATCCATAGCTGGTTGTTTTTCCTCCTTTTCCTAGGGTATCCCTATTGGTAACCTTGACACTCTAACTATCACATGATAATTCACTTGGATTTCCAAACCATTTACTATAGTGGAGTGTTATTGGTCTTTGAAGTGGTGCAGGTTTAGGGAAGAATCCATAGCCATATTGTCATTGTACCCCTATAGTCTATTGAGATAATACAACTAGCAATATTTCTAAAATATTTCTACTACCTATGGATTTGTAAAGAGTTTTGAAGTCTTTTTGGGTTCTCTTCTATTGAACACAATCCCCATTTTGGATAGATACTATGTGAATTTTATGTTTGGTGAATCATCATTTGTGAATAGATTTTTTTTTATCACCTCTTGAGAAACCATTTCTTTGAAGTGGTGAACCCTACAGGGGAAAGTAACTTTAGTGAGTACTTCAACCTCCTGAGAAACAAAAAAATGTTTCTCTAAGTGGTAAACCCTACCTATATGGGAAACTTCAATAATATTTGTTTTAATCATGCACTTAAAGTTTCAATAGTTTACTTCCTAATTTTCTATCATAAACTTCTGTGAGATTCTTTATCATGCACCTAGAGATTCATGAGTTTACTCCTATGATTCTGGAATAAACTCCAATGAGATTTGTTACCCCCCATCCTAGGGGTAATTAAGGACATTATGTCTTGAGACCTGCAAGTAGAAGACATGGAGTGCCCAGAGCCAGATTAAAATCTAATCCCACATTGAGTAGACAAAGCCCCTCCTCTCCACCACACACCACCATTTATCATCAACAACATAGCAATGCCTACCACACCAACTTAGCCCAGAAAGGAAAAAGGTCTTGTTTCATGAGGTAACAATTCCGGTCTCATGGTAAGTGTCACCTTGATAATTGAATCATTTGAGCATGTTGCAAATGGTCCTTTCTTATTTGCTTGGAAATTATATCTTTTGCCTTATTTCAACTTGGTGGTTGGCATGGTTTTCTAGTAAGTGGGTCACCTTTGGGGAAAGGGTTGTTACTAGGGGGTCTCCTTGAATGGTCATTGTATCATTCTCACACATACTTACCACTTTTCACACCTCTTCCCCTTCGCTTCCTCTTATTTTGTGTTTCTAGGCTCATCAACACCAAGAAGGACTTGTACCTCATTTTATGGGAAGAAAGGGGATAAAGGCCTAGAGGTGTTGTGTACGACAAAATAAAATCCATAACTAGTCCTTCTAGATGCTCTCCCTATGGTCCCGAGAGAAATGAAACACTTATCCATAAAAATGAAGGACCTTTAAAAAACTAATAATTAATAAATGTCCCTCTTGATGGGGGAATGCATTTGAAGTGTATTTTAATTTTCAATGCATATGGCATTCAATGTGTTCCTAAATTCAAGTGGAATTGTGATGCTCTTTACTTTCCATTGCACATAACACTCAATGTTCGAAGCATAAAAAATGAAAGGCAAATCAAGGACGCAACACACCCTCTACAAATGAACCCATCGATGAAACAATATGAGCCCTTGATATGTTAAGAACCCCATTCCCAAAAGTACTACCCCAATCCACCTCATACTCAGTAAATGAATCAGAAAGGGACTTCTTGGGAAACACTCATTGACTTGGGGATTGACCTACCCAATAGGGAACCATTACAACCCTCCCATACTTAAATTTGAAATTTTTTATAAGGTCTTTGAGCATTTGTTTAGTTTAAAAAGGGGGGATTTAATGCACATGTTTGGGTGGTTATTTTATTAAAGGTGGCTTAATTGGAATGATACATGTGACTTGTGAACCTTAGGAGGGAGTAATTTTTTGTATTTATAGGACCTTTCCCTGCTAAATCTATTCATGGAGGTAGTAAGTCACTTGGACCTCCACAGGGGCTTGAAATCCCATTGGTTGGATGTAGTACCCCACTCCTTGGAGGCCTTGGAAGATGACTGTTTCACTTGGGAAGGTGAATTTGATGCTCTATTTGACAACTTGCATAGTCAAATACCAAAGGACTTATGCCCTCCAAAAGTAGTCATCCTCCTTATTTATTTGAACACTTTCAAAGGATAGTTTGGTTTTATCCTAAAGGAAAAGATACCTGAAAATTTCACAAAATCCAAAGAGTGTAGTGAAAAGATTGAATAACATCTTATCAGCTCAAATATTGAGCCTTTTCAGTTCCCTTGTGCCATAATACAACTGAAGATGAAGAATTCAACCAATAGTGTACATGATCCAATCACACTCTTGGCTCAGAAGTTTGATCAAATGAATGACGAGTTCATCCAAAGTCAAAATCAGATCATGAACAAGTTTACAACTTCAGAGAGGAATCATTCTATTCCAAGACCTTAGTTTATCAAACAACAAAGGGAAAACACAGGTTGGAAACCAAGGCCCCAACAAGAGGAAAAGGCACCCGACACCTTAAATTCTCTAGGGATGGTCAACATGGAGGGATCTTGATGGTGTTTTCCTTGTGAATAACCTCATTAAGAACATGAGTTCCTAAGATATAGGGAAGAAGAAGATCCAAGCACTATAGATAGGTTAAATTTAATTGACATGACTTACATGCTCTAAGATGATGAATACATTGACATCACAGAAGAAAAACTTGAAGATATCAGGAAGCGAAAATCTAGACAAGCTTGGTTGGAAATATTGAACCAAATGGATGAGGGATTAAAGGAGAAATTCAGGAAAAGGGAAATATTGACATACTAAAAAAGAAACAAAGTGGCAGTCTCACCCCCTCCAACAACAAAGGAAATACCTCTACTTCCTCCACCTCTAGTTCATGACTTTCTTTTGCAGCCTGTAACAAAAAATGAGGATATTCGTCTGAATATCTATGTACCTAGTATGGTTAGAAAGATGAATATGGTGGCACCGACGGTTGAGATGTGAAAGATTATTTGGTAAGGAAAGAAGTATTGAAGACTTTGAATATACAATATGAAGCGAGGGATCCTCTGGTGATTTTAAAAGCTATGTATCACGGGGACCAGAGGGAAGATGATCCTCCCTTTTATCTTTCTTTGGGTATCAATGGGTTTCATTTGAACAGTTGTATGCTAGATTCTAGGGCTTCAACTAAAATTATGCATTTCAAGGTCATGAGGCAACTAGGTTTGAGGACAACCCGTCCTTATGGAAATGTTTGTGGCATTTATTCAAATAAGGTCAAGGTTTATGGTCTCATAGAAGATGTGAAAGTTTATTTGTAGGTGTTCCCATACATAGAAATTAATATGAATGTGGTCGTGATTGATGTAATGGATGCGTGGGGCACGCTCTTATCAAGAAGTTGGTGTGCTATTGTTGGTGGTTTTTTCAGTATGGATATCACTCACGTGCATATCCCTATGGCATATGGGATGTTTGAGATTCTGTGTAGTCAACATGTTCGAAGAATCATGTGGTTGATCCAAATAGCCCCGACTATTGAGTGATTGTGAATATGATGTCACACCTCAGGTTATTGAGTGTGACCCTTGGGATTTACTTTTTACTCAATAACAATGTATTGATACATTCTTGTCGAAGATGGATAAGTATAAGGAGAAGCTTGAAAAATATCGAGGGAAGGATTTGGGATCCAACAATATATTGAATAAGGATGAGGATAAAAAGGATCATGAGCGAGAAAAATCTATTGAAAGTGTAGTAAATGCAAATCCTCCCATACAACCTTACACTCAAGATCTACCATATATTGAATTTGATGAAGGAAACCTTGTACTCATGTTGGATAAGAAGAAATCGAAGCTGAAGTATGACAAGAAAAGTGAAATTTTGTGGCTTGGCCCTTATGTCGTCAAGAAGACGTTTGAGACCAATACTTACTATTTATCTACCATGGATGGGAGGAATATGCCATTACCAATTGATGGGCCTATCCTTTGAACCAATGTTAATGGAACTTGATCTCCGTAGGCCCTGGGCCCCAGGTAAGTAGGTAGGTAATTTTTCTTTCTTACATTTTCATTTGTGTGTTCATCATAGTACAATTTCATTATTTTTCATTATTTGCTTTACACGTTGTTTTGTTGCATTTATGCATAGTTGTTGTGATGATTTTTCTTGAATCATATTACATGTTAGTTAGACATTTTAAAAAAATGAAAAAAATTATTTTTAAGGAGTAGTTGTCAATTTTGAAATTTTTGAAGTTTTGATTATATGAATAAAAAGTGATCAAGCCACCCCTTGATGCTCTAATGTCTTGCTTGAGTATCTGTAGGCACATATCTTAGTAGGAGATGTTGTGGTTCTCACGTACTCTACAATGAGCACATGTCCCCATGTAGGGGCCATATGTTACCCCCATATCCTAGGGGTAACTAAGGAGATGATGTCTCGATGCCTGCAAGTATAAGACATGTAGTGCCAAGAGCCAGATGACCACCTGAGCCCAAATTGAGAAAACAAATCCCCTCCTCTCCACCGCACATCACCATTCATCATCAATATCATAGCAACATTTTGCACACCATCATGGCCTATAAAGGAAAACATGTCTTGTTTCATGAGGTAAAAAGTCCGGTCTCATGGTAAGTTTCACCTTAATAATTGAAGCATTTGAGCATGTTGCAAAGGGTCCTTTCTTGATTATAGAACATTTGGTTGGAAATTATGCCTTTTCCCTTATTTCACCTTGGTGGTTGACATGGTATTATAGTAAGTGGGTCACCCTCGGGGAAAGAGTTGTTACTAGGGGGTCTCCTTGAAGGGTCATCGTACCATTCCCACATATAGTTACCAATTTTCACACCTCTTCCCCTCTGCTTCCTCATGTTTTGGATTTTTGGTCTCATTGACCCCAGAAGGGCTTGTACCTCATTTGATGGGAAGAAGGGGCCAAAGGCCCATAGGTGTTGTAGCTAAAAAATGTCAAAATCCATAACTAGTCCTTCTATATGCTCTCCCTAAGGTCCCGAGATAAATTAAACACTTCTCCATAAAAATGAAGGACCTTTAAAAGAAAAATTATTAATAAATGTCTTGCTTGATGGGGGAATTCATTTGCTGTGTCTTTTAATTTCTAGTGCATATAGCACTCGGTGTGTTCCTAACTTCAAGTGGAATTGTAGTGCTATTTACTTTCCATTTCACATAACACTCAATGTTCGGACCATAAAAATTGAAAGGAAAATGAAGGAGACAACACTCTCTCCACAAAGGCACCCATATATGAGACACTATGAGCCCTTGATATGTCAAGAACCCCATGCCCAAAAATAATACCCCAATCCACCTCATACTCTCTACATGACATAGAGAGGGTCTTCTTGGGAAACATTCCTTGACTTGGGGATTGACCTATCCAATAGGGCATCGTGATAACCCTCCCATACTTAAATTTGGAAAATTTTATAAGGTCTTTGATCATTTGTTTAGTTTGAAAGGGAGGGATTTAATGCACATGTTTGGGTGGTTATTTTATTAAATGTGGCTTACTTGGTATGATGCATGTGAATTGTGGACCCTTTTAGGGTTTAATTTTTTTTCTTTGCACGACCTTTCCCGGTGAAATCTATTCATGGACGAACTAAGGCACTTGGACCTCCATAGGGGCTTGAAAGCCCATTGGTTGGATGTAGCACCCCATTCATTGGAGGCCTTGGAATATGAACGTTTCACTTGGGAAGGTGACTTTAGCACTTGAACGATTCTTGGAACCATGAAGTAAGGATGATGTCCCCCTTCTATGCCCAAACATCCCTCTTGGGAGGCATGCCATCACATTGTTTATGGAACATTTGGCATGTTTGGCACATTTGGTGATGTTGTTGGCTTGAAGCCCCACTATATTGCTTGGTTTGGGGATGATGTGGTACTCTTATATCTCGACATATTAGCCTTTGGTGGAATTTCCATTGCACATGCCACCTTAGAGAGGACTTTTATGGGCTTACGTCCCACTATTTGATTAGTTTTTGTCATTTTGTAGCCTATGTGGGAAAAAGCAAAAAACTATTTGCTAATTTAGCTTTGTAACTTATGTTTTAGCCCAAAATTATGGATTGAATTGTAAAGTGGACAAAGTAGGGATTGGGTTTCCTCATATAAATATGAAGCAAGTCATTTGTCATGAATCATAACTTATGACTTGGAAAATCATTCTTGGACTGAAATTTTGGCCCTCTTGGGCAATTCGCTCAATCATATTTTTGGTCATTATGTATTCTACACTTTTCTATTGGTGGAAAAAAGTCTAGCAAATTATCTTGTTGATTCCCCACTTGTCTTGAGTCTTATATCATCATATGTTGTCTTGTTTTGTTTTGTCTAACCCTTTTTTGTAAGTACTCAACCTTGGAAACCATTTACCAAATCCAAAGACTCTCTGGTCATGCCTCAAGTTCATATTATACCTTGACCTATAGGGGTGTTCTTATACTTTTTTTCTTCTCTACTTGAAATCCCCCTAAGGTCACCTGGGAAGAATCCCTTGTGTTGGACTTATCCTTCACTAAAAGGAGGGGGATATCTATTGAGGTGACAATGATTGGTGTCCTTAATTGTTTCACACATTTGTTGCTTGGGTTGGTATTTTCTTGAAATAAAAACCATGCGATAACATTTTTGCTGTCATTTCTGGGGAGGATTTTAAATCCTTTCTGATCCCATAACAACACTTGGCAAGTCTATTCCAAAACATTTATCCTTAGCTTGTTTGACGACTCCATTTGAGGGAAGTTCCCTTTTCAATTTTGATGATATTTTCATAAATTTCATCTGGAGACTCCAAAACCACCGAACCTGTCCTTCTAAAAGACCCTTCCGTAAGGAATGTTTAATCCTTCCAAGGTTTACCAAAGAAGACCTCCTCATAATTCACTCGTTGTAAATACCTTGTTTCAAGGTAGACTTCCCTTCACTCCAATGGATTTTCCTTGGGATGGTATCCTTTAAAAGATATTAAATATGGCTACCACCCTGGGTATCCCAATAACATGCCCAAAGAGTCTCACAAGCAGTTTCCCAAGTTCACCAGAAACAATGTTGTTACTCCTGAAGAGCATCTTGATGCTATTGGTGTGGCCATGGAAGATAATGGTATAGAACATGAAGATGTTACCATGAATCTACTAGCTATGTATCTTGATGAAGATGATAAGAAGTGGTTAAAACGCTTTCCCTATAATCACTTACAATATTATGGATCTTTCTCTAATTTTTTCAAGGATAGATGGACAATAAATAAGGACATTGGAATGCTATTGATGCAATTCAACCAAATTAAAAAGAAAGAGAACGAAACAATGAAGGAATTTGATGCTAGATTTCACAACTTGAAAATTAAGATCCCGAAGGACTTATGCCTTCCAGAATAAACCGTCCTCCTTTATTTGAATGCTTTTGAAGGACAATTTGGTTTTATCATAAAGGAAAAGATGCTTGAAAATTTGAAAAAAGCCAAAGAGTCTATTGCACAGATTAAATAACATCTTATCAGCTCAAATATTGAGCCTTCTCATTTCACTCATGCCAGAACAGAGCCGAAGATCAAGACTTCAACCAACAATATATAGGATCCAATCACACTCTTGGATAAGAAGTTTGATTAAATGAATTCCCAATTCATTCAAAGTCAAAATCAAATCATGAATAGGTTGACAACTTTGGAGAGACATCATTCCATTCCAAGACCTGATTTTATCAAACAACAAAGGGGAAACACAAGTTGGAAATCAAGGCCACAACAAGAGGCAAAGGAAACCTACACATTGAATCCTGTTGGGATGGTCAACATGGATGGATTGCCATGGTGTTTTCCTTAAGAAGAGCCTCATTCAGAACACGAGTGCTTGAGACAAAGGGAAGAATAATATCTAGGCACTATAATCGAGTTAAATTTGATTGACACAACTTACATGCTTGAAGATGATGAACTCATTGACATCACATAGGAACAACTTGAAGAGATCAGGACGCATGCAACTAGACGAGCTCGGTTGGAAATATTGAACTAAATGGATGAAGGCTTAAAGGAGAAATTGAGTAAAAGGAAAATAGTGACATACACAAGAAGAAACAAAGTGCCAATCTAACCCCCTCCAACAAAAAATGAAGTACCTCTACCTCTTCCACCTATAGTTCATGACTTGCTTCTGCAACCTGTACCAACAAATGCGGATCTTCGTCTAAATATTGATGTACTTAGTATGGTTAGAAAGATGAATATGGTGGTGCCGATAGCCGAGATGTGCAAGATTCGTTCTGTAAGGAAGGAAGTCTTGAAGACTTTGAAAATACAAGATGAAGTAGGGTATCCTCCGGT